>CCAG010012238.1:0-58443 GCA_001077435.1 Glossina morsitans morsitans
AAAAATCTTATCAGAGAATGCTTCATTATTACGCATAAGTAATGACAAGCGTTGCAATCGGCTTCAGATTTTTCATAAAATTACGCTTATTATTATGTACTTAAAAATTTTTGGTCATAAAACATTTGTTTATCCCTCTGTGCATATAGGTATTAACTAAAGCTATTGAAATCCGGCTAAATTGCTAAAGTTGAGGTTCTTTTTTATTTACATTCACAACAAGGGCATATTGAGCTTATCAAATATTTTTGAGGCGTATAAAAAGAAGCTTTACAGACTTCATAGAAAACATATATTAGATAGTGTACAAAAACAAAAAATAGGAAATTCAATGACTATAAAATAGCGTTACACGGCTACATGAACATGACTATGAATTGAATCAATGAATAAAATGATTATATATGGATTCTGATCTTCTATTAATTTAATGTTTTTTACTCTTCCGTAACTACACTTTTCACAGCCGCGAATAGTGCCCTCAATGCTGTACGCAATACGTAGTTTTCAAATTTTGGTATAACACTTTGATCGTCACAATAATTATCCATTTATTTTTTATAATCACCATTGAAGGAGGGTTCGTTTTCTCATAATGTTTGCAACATGCACAAGGAAGCTTCACAGATCCTATAAAGCATATAAATTCTTGATCAGCATGGAATTCTGAATTGATTACGTCATGTCTGTCCGTCTGTGCGATGTGTGTTCTTGACACTCTCTTGGTACGAAAAATGAAGACATTCACTTCAAATTTGGAAATGGGAGTACAAGTCCGCAGTGAAGCGTAAAGTGAAGACTGAAATTTTCCACATTTACTTTACGAAAACGAACATGCCCACCCAAAAAGTACAATTGATTAAATTTTCTTTTTTTTACCATGCTTACGTTTTATTCTTTTTAATGATAAGATAAACAAAACAACATGTTTAAAATTGCTTTCTGCATTCCTCAAAGGGAGATATATTTTATCTGCGGAGAAATGCGTTAATTCTTAAATAAGATATGATGAACACTACGATCTGGTGGATTAATTTTTTCCTAATAATACCAGCGATATGGATATCAAATAGAAGGACTTATAGAGTACAAGGCGACAAGGTAAGTGGTTAATTCTAAATTAATTGTGGTGGACGTCCCGACATGATGGGTAAATTTCTTCTTAAAAATACCGTCAATATGGGTATCAAATAAAAGGGCTACGAGAGTAGAATACGAAAAGCTTAACACACTTGTGTTAATTTTAAATTACTTACGATAGATGTGGCGACCTGATGGATTATTTTTTCTTAACAAAACCTTTTAACCCCATTCACTTCTTAATGATAATTAATAGAAGCATGGAGTGCCAAAGCTTTTAATGGTAGTGAGTATGCGATATTTGGTCTTAGCCGAAACTAACTTTCTCACTTTAGGTTTTTGCTTTTGAAATAAATTCAAAAATAGTTAAAATAATGTTTCATGTTGCTTGAAATAGTTGCCTATAAAATTCTCTCGAGCAAGGTTCACGTTAAAATTTGTACATTATTGTGCCCTTCTCTCTATACACGTCGTCCACTTATAATCCTTTCTGATCAACATTGTGCCTAAGTAAAAAGAAAAAGGCGAATAGATATTTCATGTTAGAGAACACATACTCTGTTCACATTAAGTTAGTGCAGAAGTTTTGCAGCTTAGTTAAGTCGTTCGACCCGAACCATTAAAATAAATTAATACGACATTATATTATGTTTGACGATTTAAGAGCGATAAACCATTTAAAAATAGGGGGAAAAATGACGGCAAGCCTTCCTCAGAGACAATAATCGCTTAGAAGCTGAACAACTGGCCTCTGGCCGTTTTTAATTCGTTCTGTCGTGCACTGATTCAACCGATTCAATGAGCTTGTGAGCTCTCAAACTTGAATCAAGCACAATGCATTAGTCGTACCAAGGTGTCACAAAGAATACGCTTTTGCGACTCAATATCGTCTAAGTAGTAGTTAAGAAAGTTTCTGAAAGACTTACCTATCTTCCTTTATTTATCGGTTAGTAATAATTGTTCTCTCAAAATCGTTCCCTTTGCCTATATAATTTTGCCTAAAACATTATTATAATGAATTATATTATTTTTCCTTACGGGGATCGCTCTCCGTATTTTGATTTCTATGACTCGATTATTTCGCTGACATATTCCATCTCCTTGTTCGAATCACGTGATGGAGACTTATAATAAGGGATCTCGCGGTAGCATTGTTAATTGACTGCCATTACCGCCTTGTTACCTTAAAAAAAAAAAAGAAGAAAAGCAATAAAAAAGAAGAGCCTAATGATTGCGTGCCAAAGGAATAATTTTTGCGGTACATGCGAGTATGTGTTACGAAAAAAAAAGAGAAGAATTTTCAAAGTTTGTGGTCTACGCACATCCGATTTTCGAATTATTTTTTTTTTTTTTTGTTATGTGAGAACGTAACAAATATATTGGACACTATCAACCATTTGGCATTTTTAGTTTGTTTTTGACGGATATAAAAGCTACACGTGTTTGGGCGCGCTTGGCGTTTTGGTGGTTATCGAAAAAAATAGATCAACAAATCTATGTAAAATTTTGTGTGAAAAATAACATTAAGTGCTTCAACTCACTTGAAATGTTAAACGTGGCATTCGGTGAGTCCCTGTTGAGTAAAAGAAAAAGTGTTTATAAGCGGTACATGCTCTTCACAGTCGGCCGAGAAAGTGACGATGCTCGAACTGGCCGCCCCAGCATGTCAACAACCGATGAAAAAGTTGAAGCAGAGAAGAAAATTGTTATCGAGAATTATCGAATCACTATTACAGAAGCTGCTGGGGACGTCACCATATTGGTTGGTTCATGTCACACAATTTTTTTGTATGTTTTGGACATGAAATAAATGGATATTGCACACCGACAATGCAAGAGCTTACACGCTACACTACATGTCTCAGCCACAGCATTCACCGGACTTGGCCCTCTGCGACTTTTTCCTCTTCCTAAAATTGAAGAGACCCATGAAAGGATAGAGTTTTTCCACAATTAAATAGATAAAGACAGCATCGCTGGAGCTCAAGGGCACGCCAAAACGTGCATATCAGAACTACTTCGAGGCTTGGTTACCTTTGTTTTGGGAGCCTTTTATTTTATGGGAGTTTTGTGATGACAGTTTTATTAGAGACGCATTTATATAAAAATCCGATTAAATGCTTTAAGCGATTTTGCGATAAAAATTTTAGTTGATAGGCGTCACATCATGCGTCACATCATCAAATTCAAGCTTCTAGTCTTTACGCAAAACGTGATAAAAATAGATTCCGGAGATTTATGGATCCAAAGATTGTCGTAGAAAATCGATAGGCCTTTTTATATACTTCCCGACATAGTTTGTGTGAGTGACACGATTATAATGATCCTAACATTGCCCTAAGAAACTTTACATGACGGTAATTGCTTTTAATGAATAATTTAATTAATTTGTGAATGTGATATTGAGTCTGCAATGGCTCCATTACTAAGTATGAGATTTTAAAAGAGTTTATCTTTTTGAAAGAAAGCACGACGTAGGTAACATCTTCATTTGAAAGCTCCTTATGAAAAGATTCGATTCATTAATCGCTTTCTAAGCTAGGGTGTGTTTGATTTTGTTATCTTCAGTTACATTGATCTTCGACTATAATATTGTAGGATTGATGTTAATGTCACGTTTCATTTATACAATGCAATACCTCACACTTATAATGTGCATGGGGTTTAATGAAAACATATTTTTTGTCTCTTTTTTTAATTTTTTATTTTCTTTCTATTCTTCGCTTTGTTATCGATAGAAATTAGTCATTATGCATTCATATCTAAGACGTACTCAACGAATTTTAAAAACTTTTTGTCAAAGATTAAAAAAATATGTAACAAAAAAAAAAAAAAAAAAATAGTATAAAAATGCAAAAATTATTTGTTTTATAAAAAATTTAGTTGTTGGGTAAAATCAAGAACGAGCTTTTAAAATTTGTTGTTGAGTTAATCTCCGAATAAAAATCAAAATAAGTGAAGTTAAGACCATCCATCCAATCAATCCATTTTGATTGTTAAAATATTCAATACACTTGGCACCCTATACGTTTCTAGTCTTGCAAAAAAGACGAAGAAGAAGAAGAAGTCAATAAAATCAATTTTTTTCGTAACTCTTGTGATGCGGATGATACGTTACGCTATTAAAACAAGAGTTATTGTTTCACCAAATTTTTTTTTTCTATATCTATGTGGTAGAACTTGTGCTATATTTTTCATTTTAGAAATTAATTGAAAATTTATTTTACTCTACACCACTTGTGGCACAAGGGTATATTAAGTTTGTACGGATGTATGTAACATTCAGGAGGACTTGAGACAGACTTGTTCTTTATTATACCGATCGATTCAGAACGTGATTCTAAACTTGTCTGTCCATCTGTCCGTCGTGTATTCCGATGTTTAACCCAAAGGCCGCAATTTTTTCAAAGACAGACGATATTGAAAATGGTTTAAAGCGAACCACTTTTACGATTACGTTGCATACAATGACTTATTTTGAAAGTCCTTGCACGAAGAAACATAAATGCTGCAGGCGGGCAAGGCCGACCAACGTATACCTGACAACTTAACTCGCTTAATTAATAATGCACCAAAAGTTGTATGTTATTTTTATGTAAGTGCATAGTTTCCATGAAAGCCCTCACATTGGAACGTACTCAAACTTCAACGTGGTGTAAATTTTGAAAACTTAATTTACTTGTCAAACTTTTTATTATTTTCCAATTGCTTACCTCATAGCAAACCACAAATTAAGTTATGTACCCGTAGAAGCGTTTTTGCAGTAGAAAGACTCAGTTTCCGTTGGATTGGTGGTATGGTAAAGAGTTCAAAAAATTGCCACATCCGATCCGGACTTTTCAAACTGATTTACAATTCCGAAATACTATTACTAAGCTATTTTTGTCGAGAAATTCAGAAAATTGCACCAATTTTTTTATAACGACGTATCAAAATAGAGCGCTATATGGGGAGAGGTCGAAAAACTCGTCCGATCCTAGCCATTTTCAATAGCATACAGACGGATAGATGGACAGACGGACGGACGGACAGATGAAGAGACCAGTTTATCGATATAACGAAAAAATAGGTCCATCTCAAGGCCTTCTTGATGTCACAATCACCCGCGCACACTTAATATTATACCTTATGCCACAACTGATGCTGAGTATAAAACTTGGAGGGCGGTGTAGGGCATTTAATGGTAGGCCGTGGCCCCCTAAAGCGCATTTACTTGTTTCTAAGTTAGTCTTACTTTAACTTTTGCACAACGGATCATAAACGATAAAAATATTTCCTTTATTATTATTTTCGACGTAAGATCGGTCTTGCAGATAAACATTTTTATTTTCGTTTCGTTTATGACTCATCGTCTAATAGTGACGTAAAGCGGGGAATAAGTGTATTAAGTAATTTCTTTTAACGTATCTTATATACGTAAATAATCATTGCAATTTATGCATATTTATATAGATTATAATCTTAGCTTTCCCTCAGGTAACCTTAACAGCAATTCTTTTAAGTAAAGCATTTTCGAATAAATTCATCAAAACGAAAAAATGTTACTAAATATAGTGGAAGATAGATAAAGTCAGGGTAAGAGTGTGTTCTCTTTTGTGTGGGCATGTGTTTGGGTTTGCCTTTGTGTGTATGCTGGGCCGAGAGAGAATGAGATAGTGAGAGAGTGAGAAAGAGGTAGAAAGGGGTAGGAAAAAAAAAAACGAAAAAGAATTAAAAGCGAAAGAGCAGAGATGAAATAAAAATTGTTTGCTGTCGTAATATTGTTCAATAACCCAAACGTAATCATAAATATCGCCGTTGGTTTGCTGGTCGATAGAATGCATCGTCCGAAATTTAAGCAAGCAGGTAGACGTATGGAATGCACTTCATATTTTTCATATTTTTCAGAAATTTCATATATAGAAATTTAAGATCGAATTCAAAATCGATTACATTCTTACGATTTATTCATTAATTAATTAGTTAATATTTTAAATTAATTTTACTTAATCTAATGGGCCTGCCACATGTTACGAATTGTAACGATCTCTTCTTCATAACAGAAATTTTGATAAACTTTATATTATTCGTTTTTTGCGTAGGAGTCCCGTACGGGGTAAGAGAAATATTTTTGCTTTTTCTTTTTATTATATATTTTCCTTTTGCATATCAATGTTATAGAATCAGTGTTATTATAGTTCTCTATATGCACATGCAGACTTACAATCATATCCAGGTATAAATATCTGAATAGTATCAGGGATTCTTAGCTATTCTCGAAAAATGGCTTTATATAAATGAATGAATTAAGGAAGAATTAGAAAACTTCTACTTGCCTGTATCTCTAGAATTCGTAGACTATAATGTATTAGTCTCTCTCTCTCTCTCTCTCTCTCTCTCTCTCTCTTTCTCTCTCTCTTCCTCTTTTATTACGGGATTATACAAACGTATTCTTTTGCCCTTTAAATGCCCTAAGTTCGGTACCAAACGAAACATTTTACTCGAAGAAATTTTTAAGCGCAATGGAAACCAGTCCTAATAGGTATTACGGTAGTGTGTGTTGAAATATTGAAATATTTTTAAATGATTTTCAAATGATTTTCAAAATATTATTGACTTAAAACGTTTGAGAATATCTGGTTTGCTTTTATATAAAAATTTTTTCCAATATATCGTACACACGTACGCACTTGCACACACAGAAGAAAGAATTGTCCACTTTAATAAAGGTTTTGCAAAAATATTCTTTCGTATAAAAGAGAAAACTGAAACATTTAGTTATGTGCGTATAAAAAAATTACACATACGCGCACATATATATATATATATATATATATATATACATACGTATAAAAAACACATATAAATTTTATATACATATATAAAAGAAGATATGAATAGCCGCTAACTATAACAGTGTAAGCATGTATAGTACAAAGGTTAACGAAATAGGGAATAGCCATAGCAATCACTACATGGTTGTGTTATTCAAAGTTGTTTGTTACAGAGCTTTCGATATTTGCTTTTTATGTTCATTCCTGTACGAATGAATGTATAATAATTTTATCATCCCGTTTGCAACAAAAGCTCTTTAATGCATGGTAAGTAAGTCAAGTGTCTTCGTCTGTTCACGTATCTATTTACGTCCCATACGACCATTTGTCTTCACATTTCTTATATATATGTTTGCATGTCTGTCTGTTTAACTGTTCGCAGATTTTTTTCAGTTGCGCTAAATTTTTTTTTTAATTGCGAACACGCGACTGTTGTTACGATAATATTTGATAAATAAAAATTAGGAAAACTTTTAACATACACTTCTTATTCATTTCATTCATTGTTGGTTGGATGCTGGAAAATATGTTTGTTTCAAGAAAAATGATTTTGAGTGATAAGTGCCTTGTTCCTGCCTCTGGGTATATAAGTAAACAAAACTATCGCTAATTTGGGGCGTGAAAGCCCCAAGAGAAGTAATTGCACGACATCTGCAATTGCAACAACGAACGAAATTTTGATGTTGTCTTTTACGTTGAAGGTGCAATGGGGCCATAGTTTTTCAAAAATGCTATTGGTTTGGCCTTTACGTTCTTGTCTTGAAGTTGACGTTACAGAACTGGATGATATTTACTTTTAGCCAAACAGTGCTGTGCTGTATGAGCAGCTTGTTAAGCAACAACGTCAATGCGTAAGTGATTTAAGACGACACCTGGTATTTGAATGATCTGAATAAATAGATGTGCGAACAATCACACAAACGTGTCCTTATACGAAAATGCAAAAACAAAGGAGAAGAAGGCTGATTCTGAGCGAACGCAGGCACGGCAGGATTGTACGGAAAAATTGCTACGAACACAGTTTGATTTCTAATAAATATTTTCAAATATACTGAACACAATACGAATAATAAGCAGGATGACGAAATCAATATATTTTCAAACTTGGAAAAGTCTATCGGCATTGATGATGAAATAAATAAATTTTAGAGCTAAAAATGTTTGCTTGTCTGTCAATTTATACGTCACTACGATAATCTTAATTTATGTCCGTCTGTCTGCTTGCCTATCTGTATATGTATGTAAATACATTTGTCTGTCCGTCCATAACAGAGGTGCTCCCTCTATCGCATTCATGGATCTGTTCATATCCTCGCTAGCCCCAGTAGACCGTCTGCCTGCTCAAGTTTTTAAAAATCTTAGAATGCAAAAATTGAAATCTAAAAAAGGTGCAAAATAAACCATTTTCGTAAATTTAATTTAAGATCAGATTAAAATTCCTTATAAGAAGGTAAAATGCATACATATACATTTTTGGGTAGATCGTTTAGCATAAATTAACAGGAACTTTGCAATTTTTGCATATTTGCTTGAAAAGATGGGTATTTAAGCTTCGCCGTCAATAGGCGATCAGAGTTTTCTTGCTTGGTTCCTTCTCCTTTTCGCTTTGATTGTTTTTTATTTATTTATTTGTTTCTTTTTTTTTTTTTTTTTTCTTGATTTGAACCGATGGCTTATATGTATGTATTTAAATGGCCTGTAGCCCTTTTACATTTTCCTCTGTACATTTGCATACCTAGGAACATACGGTTTTCTATAAGTCTCTTATATATATATATATATATCTATATATATGTATAGTTTTATGTATAGTTTTTGTGTAAGCAAGAAAAACTACGTTTAATTCATTTCATTACAGTTCACTGAATATTTGGGTTCTATAACAATCGGTTATCAATGAATTGTACCTAATGCCTTTCGGAATGTATTGTTCAAGTTGAATTGCTATTCGTTTTGGCCTCTTTCCGTTAGTATGTCTCTTCAATTGACTGGACGCCTTCGTTAGATGCAAGCACCGTAAAGTCGAGTGGTGGTGTAACGGCATTGGCATCGTTTATAAAAGTAAATTTATTTAAATTTACTGTTGTATTGCATGGTGTGTAAAGTTTGTTTACTATTCGTATGCTTTCTGTGTGTTTTTTATTGTTGTTTTTTTTGCTTTTCGCTTTTTTGTTTTATGTTTTTTCACCAGGTATAAACTCTTGCAAAATCCTTGAGTTCAATTGCTTGCAAGTAAACAAAATTGCCGGGATTATGTAGTTAGTTTTGCTGCTTGAATTACTGCTGTTATCTTTCGAATGATATCTCTCATTCTCTAATCTATATATATATATATATATATGTAGATATATATATATACATATGTATATATATATATGTGTATATATATATAGATGTGTATATATATATATATAGATGATTTGATAAGGTAAGATATAATTTTTGCTCTCTATTATTCTTTGCATCCTTTTATCCGCTTCGTTTTCGTCCCCCTTTCATTTTCCTCTTTCCCAAACTTTATTATTATAAATACAATTTCAATATTGTTATTATAATAAATCTCATCATAAAATAGGGAGAAATTTAATTATTTTCTCTATTAGTCCTTTTTATGAGGACGACCAGTAAAGAACTATTTCCTGTAACAATAAACTTCAAAAACTGTTTATGGACAATCACAACAAAGAAAATTTAATTCAATTTCCTACTACCGTTCAACTCAAGGTATGAGAATTCCTTTTTATTTCTTTATTTATTTATTCTTTTTTCTTTCTATACGTGTGCATATATATATATGCGTACATTCGTACATTCAAAGGCTCTTTAAAGAGAGTTCTGAAATCTTGTTAAGTGAGTAAACCTGAAAACTTGAATTTCCTTTAAAAACTTTCTTTTCGCCGTAGCCTTTGTATTTTTTGAATTTTGTTGTTGGGTCACAGTCAACAGTCAGCAACTAAACCTACGCACGTAATTTTATGTAAATATATATAAAGAAGTTATTATTGCAAAACTTTGTGTTTTTTGGGGCTTTTATGAAACTTTTCGCTTTTTGCTTTTTCTTTGTTTCTTTTTTGTTTGTTTTTTTTTGTTGTTTTTTCTTATTTAGTTAAAAACAACAAGAAAAGTTTTCTTAGTTATACTAATAGAGTTCAAACAATTTGACATCGAACGTCTTGTTCATAAATGCGGTAATATTAGGTTAGGGTTTTTTTTGTTTTTTTTTTTTTTTTTTGAGTCTCAATTGTTTTTTCACACTAAAAGTGAGAAAAGCAATTTATGATTAAATCCGAAACTGGAGGACAGAGAATACATGCGAATACACACGTATATACTTGAAAACAAATCAAAATCCATCTTAAAAAGTACTAATCTTCTCAAGACGTTTAATAACGAATCCATTTTATTTACAAACAGTTAAAGGTTGGAACAAATGTCCCATTCTCTGGTATAGAAATTATTTCTGATCGGTAGTTTTAATTTTCTTTTAGGGGAGCTATAAGCTTCTCTTTCCAGAAAATGATAAAATAGTTCAAAATTTCCAGAAGATTTTAGGCAAAGCACAATGTTCTTAATGAAAGGAGAACGCGCTTCTCTGAATTTAGCCATAACACGTTGTTATATTTTGATTATTGTCGTAAGAAAGTAGGCTGTGCTCGAGCATGCTGTCAGTTATCGATTGAAAGTATTGCAGTGAAAAATTAAAAGTCGTAATGCGCGGTTGATACATTACGCTCCACTCCAGTTCGGTGCCGGTAAAGTTCTTCTGATGACTTTTGACTTGTGGGCCTTCGACATGTTATGTGAGTTTTCTTTAGTATAATAGCAGCAGTTGTTGGAAGCAGCTCATAGCATATCTCGTCGAACTAATTCCCACCAATTCCCAGCCATGATTTGCAGACAGACGGTAAAGGGATATAGAGCAACAGATTTTCTTTGAAAGTGTGTTTTAATTTTTCGATTGCCGTACTAGTCTGGGAGTGCTAGATTTAGAGAAGCAACAGCCAAGCTGGAATGCATGCTCGTTACCTTCTCTTCGCTCATTTGAAAATGGGAAAAAGATGGTGCAGAACGATAGTTCAGAGTTATGATGTTGAATTCAACAACAAGGTTATCAATATTCCATCGACAGTTTAGTTATAGGCTTTGCTAACGTTCAGAATACGTTCAGAATATGAAGTTTAACAGCGCGAGACACATAGATTTAATTAGTGATATTCGTCCGTATATCTGGTCAAACATCTATTCAAATATGTATAGTCAGACTCTTAAACTTAATAGGTGTCTCTTTTTACCAATCTTCTTAAAAGTACACCGTCTTTAAAATAAATAATGACCTACTAATATATGCTCAAAATCAGCTTAAAAATGTAATAAGAGCATAAATATTTTGAAGCGATAAGTGCTGTGATTCCTAAGCCTTCACTCTCTTGTTCTCTCTTCAAATTCGGTAAAGGCTTGTTTGAGGAAAACGGTACACGTATAGAGCTCCTCTCTAGTATAAAATATAAAATACTCAAAGCAAAGAAAGCCGCCACATATAGTACGATTGGAGAACGGTACCATTGCACCAAAGCAAAGTACAATTTGGTTGAGGTCAACTCACTTGCAAAGTGTTAGGTAGCAGTACCTAAATTGCTATATATGATGAAAGAGTTATAGGTATATAGATATATATATATATATATAAGTAAGTGTACAGGTCTGAAGAGTCTTTGCAAGATTTGTTGATATTGGGAAAGGGTTTGTGGGTGATTTCTATACAAACTATGGAAGAGTGCTTATGTGCCCAGCGTACAGTTGCGAAGACATTCATTATCTTATGCAAATGTAAATATTTATAATGGACCTCAAGCCTTACTGGGCCGCGAAAAAGCTATAAACGTAAATTGGTACTTTAATTGATATCTGAGCTTTGTCAGTCCTTAGTGACATATAGCTTATTAATATTGAGGGTCATGAAAAAGCTACATGGAAATTTTTGAAAAACAATACAATTTAGTTATATTTTTAATTTTATTTGTTTTTAAACGATAAGTTTTTGCCATTTTTCTGCTGGGCCCATAGTCAATCTCATCACAGTAGCACTTTCTCTTTTTTTGGGGGGCAAAAAATTGTACCAAGTAATTTTTAAAGCTTGGCTAAAACAGTTATGCAGAAAGTGCAGAAATAAATAGTTGTTCGAAGAGGGTCCTGGCTGTACGGTGACCATTTCTCGTTTAAGCTTTCTACATTTAAAGTTCAGTTGCGACATTGTTGCGACTGTAAATAACGCCCTTCTAGGCTTTGCTTCCGTTTATGTTCCGTTTAATCCATCCTAAGATACGACCTATTTCAGAAATTATTGCAGCATCTCAACGCTGTAACGCTATCTATTGCGAAAAACATTTTTCCATTTATCTATGGTTATCTATTGTCTTATGTGTCTATGCGGATGATGACCATAACTAGATCTAGACTAAACGGCGATAGGTTCATAGAGATAATCGTAATACAGTTTTCTTCAATAAAGAACTGTTCGGGATGACAGATAGTCAAAATATACCCTTATTTCCTCAATGATCTTATCTGCTCTTATCGCACTCTTATCGCATGATATCGAGATTAATACTCAATTAAATTATACCATAAATTTGAAAAAAATCGACGAACGTTCAACAACCAACAATGAATGCTTGAAGTAATTAAATAACTAAATAAAAATGGAAAAAAATATATCTCATAAAAATGTGTTAAACTAATATTTTGTTGACCCATAAGGTAAACAATAGCCAAACCATGAACAATTTCTCTCAATATGAAAAACTAAACGTAAACGTTGAAAAATCTGGAGGAGAATAAAAGCGAACTACAATAAATATTGACCTTGCTGTGAGGGGGTAAAAGTCGCTGACATAACTTCGCCACGTAGAACCACAATAATTTATAAATAAATATTTCTTTGCTCATATATAAGAGAACCGGAGTAGCCAAAGCATAGACATGATATTCCTTAAGTTACGTAATACGATAGGTTGAGCAGACGGTATTGCTGCCTTCTACACTTTACCTTTAACGTTTATGTATCATAAAAGCTATAAAATATGTATAGAACATTACGTTATGTTCGCTTTTCTCTCTGCAAGCGAAATTATGCTACACGAAAAGCAAAAAAAAAAAAAAAAAAAAAAAATAAAAAAAATGTGCAGAGAATTTCTTCTTGGCTTTGTAAGGAACTTTAACAAATCGTTAACCATTTGCTATTAAATACATTTTTTTCTTTTTTTTTTTTTTCATAATTTTTTCCGGTAATTATTTTCTGGTGTAGGTTTTTTTTTGCTTTAGGAGAAAAAAAAAAAAAAAAAAATGAAGAAAAATTAATTATGATTTCATTTTTACGGATTTTTCTTTTTGTTTTCTCTCCATAATTTTTCTTAAACTTTATTAACTTCATTTGGGAGTAATTTTTCTTAGATTAGACGTGTTGCAATTAAAATTTAAAGGTCTATTCAGTAATGTGTTGGCCGTTTTTGTAAAGGTGTTCTTTTTTTTTTTTTTGTTTTTTCTTTCTTTCTTTTAGCATTAAGGGGATTTTGTTGTTAAGCAAAGTAAGTAAATACATAATCAAATTTATGTTAAATTCTAAATAATGTTTTACTTAATGCCCTCAGGTTATTTAAAATGAGAAAATTTTTATCAAATGCAGCCCTTGATAAAATGTAAAAAAAAATAAATATTATTTTTAATAAAAAGTAAAATTTGTTTAATAGCTCGTGCGGGGATATCTTGTGAAGCAAGCAATTGAACCTTTCTAAGTGAAAAAAAAAAAAAAAACAGGGATTAGAACCGATTAATCCCTCTTTAGTGATCGATATACATATTAATTTTATACCCTGCTTGTACCCCTTTGTGGCACAGGATATATTAAATTAGTGCTGATGTATGTAATATGCAAAAGGGGTTAAGATAAACCCACCTTGTATTATCACATAGGTCTATTTTAGGGATAACACCGCATATAAGGATTCTTATGAATCGTAAGCCCGTATATGTCAAAAAGACCTAATTGTTTTTTTTTTTTTATAGTGCAAATATGTTTATGGTAGTAAGTACACAAAAGAATTAAGCGGACCTAATTTGATCACATGGGTCTGTTTCTTGGCCCCATTCCATATAACATATCCCATGAGTAGTAAGTCCTTCGATATATGAGAATATCATAAGATTATGGCTTTGCATGAAAATATTAATGTATTATTATTAGAACGAATGACTAACTGTACTAGACGCAGTGGTGTAGGGTATGTAATGGTCGGCATTGCTCGACTATAACGTTCTTATTTGCTTATTTTTGATACAATCAATCACACGGAAGAGGACGTCGTCTATTCGTGTAACACACTGGCGAAAGGCAAGAAGTGAGGAAGATGAAGGCTGCAGTCTAGTGAACTTAAGTTATGTAAGCATGCAGAAAACAAACTTTCTTAGTATGTATCTTACTTTACATCTGATACTAAAAGGAATCCTTCGGATATGTTTTAAAACGGGAGTACAGTCATAGGGACACAAATCACGCCCTGCACTATTCCTATTAATGTTTGCTTGCTCTATAATCTTTTTTTTTCAAAAATCTATTCGCACCTTGTCAGTAACATAGGCTTTGACAAATGGCAAATACTTACGAATACGTAATTTTGATAGAAAAGGCTTGTTTTTACTCTTCCGTCGGACAAGCTCGCCATCATTTAGTTTCCTCTCTGCGATTCCTTGAGTGGACTTAAATAGATATCACATATACGCTTAATAATTTTTCTGGAGCACCACTATAATATGGCCGTGTTTGCCCTTGCTGGAGGAAGTTAATAAATATATTCATTTTATCGAGAATATAATTTAAGATTTTTACCCTTTGCGGGCTTTAACGAAATTTAAATAATTACTTTAACAGATAAGGTAATAAAAGATGAAGAATATCTTAAGCAAAAATTAAGTAAATTTCTTTTTCTTTTCTTCTATCTTTATGGCTATTTGCAGCACATACTTTGTATGTATGAATCGATAACAAGCCTCACAAGAAGCTGGGAGTTTTGTAGTTCAGTATTTTCTGTCTAGTAAGTAATGCTGAGCAATGTTGTTAGCTCAGAGAAAAATCCTTTAATGATGATATTAAATATTTTTACCAGTTGTACCCTACATCACTTGTATCCACAAAGTTTGTATGGATGTATGCACCACTCAAAAGGACTTAAGTTAGATCAACCATTTATGAGGTCGATCTAAGCTTGTCTCTCCTTCTGTCTATCTTCTTTTCTTGTGTTTAACCTGCAGACGTATTTTGGCAAAAGGCCATTTCCCAAATAACGCCTCATTTCGAAAAGTCAGTACACGAATAAATGTATTAGGAGATGTGGTCCTGTCCCACTATAGTGTTTTTACTTCCTTTAATTTAAAAATGCCCATCACTATGTGAAGACCGATAGTTTGTTCACACTTGCATTTGTTTATTCGGTGTTTTGAATATTTAGGTAAACATTCTCATTTTTGGAAACGATTTGAGAAATCTTTTCTGAAAATTTCGTTGTAATAAATAATTATATATGAAACGAAATTCACTGCCTCGCCATGCAGGTGCTATTTTCCTCCAAATAAATTTTTTTGGTAAATCCGCAAAATCATTTACTGTTCAGTTGATTATTTACGCCAATGAGTCTGGTATTTGGCCTTTGTGTCTATAATGTAACGTATGTTTAACAATTACTTTCTGCTACTATTGTCTTTTCGATCAAACGATGCTGACCTGGTCAAGAGATCATCAAATTATGTGAAAAATACATTGTTTTTACACAATTAAATTCTTATGCAACATTAGCTGTACGGTAGTCTTGCGAATGCTCTGATTATGCTCTGATTAATCAGTGGACGATTTTAAACGGTATTCGTCAAAATCCATCGGCCAGCAAACTAGGTTTACTATTGATTTCGTGAAATCGTTATTAAGACGTAGTTTTTTGTAAACCTTGGACACAAGTTGTGCATAAAATGAGATGATCTTGGAGGCTTTGATCAATTAAGACAGACATCAAGCGCGTTTACATATTATTTCATTATATCGGAAAAGCAAGCATTTACTGTCGATGTTAGGTGAGAGAAAATTTTCATTTTTAAATTTTTATTTTTTTGTGAGAAAGATGTTTTAGCTGATAAGCGCTCTGTCAGTCAAATTTTATCAGATTTATAATTTGGTTTTTCGTAATCTCAAATACGACATCGACTATAATAGAGAGATAGATTGACATAAAGGTTTAAGAATCATCTACGCTGATATTCTCATTGTCTGAGCAAGAATGTCTTTAATTGCACTTCATATTTTTATTGTACTTTTATCTGTTCTTCTGATTTGTTCTTGATTTTCATCAAACAATTTTATGCACATACTTATTTACTTTGGGTTAACTTGCGGTCGTTATTATTGCAATTACAACGCTTACGAAAATTTATTAATTAAGTTAAAACTGCTATTTGTATATGTTTACCGCTTAAAAAGACCTTACTTAACATTTAATGAAGATCTGATGACAATAATTCTGATTATTATGAAGATTACGGCGGCTTTATTCAGAGTTAATTTCAGTAAGAGTTATCGTGTGTTCATGTAAATAAAACCACAAACTCTCATTATCTGTTGACACAATGTAAGAAACGAAAATGAAAAGAAGGTTGCTAAAGTAAGAGTCAACATACAATCATATATGTGACACACACAGTTACATTGGTAAGCTTAGGCTACCTGGTGAGAGTCGCTATTGGCGGATTACTATAGTCCTATACGAATCTTCGAAGATATTTGGCGACTAGTTGCGAATAACAAATTAAAGTTTTACCGCCACGAACAAGTAGTCTTTTCAAACTAGTGCGCTCGCGCAGACATTAAGCCGTCAATTGAAACAAACTGATTACTTAGGCGAAATGCGAATGTTTCGCAGATATGGAAGGGAAAATAACATTTTTCAGTTCACTGTTTCCCGATATCGTAACGACCGTCATCATCTTGATATTGATTTGATCTTGATATTGATCATGACTTCTCGCATAGTGGGCCACTTTTTTTAGTGATATCTTTGTTTGGTTGCTGCCATTCATAATACATTTTCTCAAGTTAAGTGTTGAGCTTTATTACGTACGCTAATGATTGTCTTGACTTGAGTCATAGTTTTTCCATTTTTGATATGATATTGTGTTCACTTTTCATCATTATTCAGAAAGTATTTGCCTTCGGAATAAATCGAAAAAGTATTATTTCACGATCTAGTATCAAAAACGGGAAAACTGTGGCGCAGGTCAAAGCATTAGCATTAGCATATGTAGCAAAGCTCAATACTTAACTTGAGGATATATATATATATTTGCATCTATATAGGCCCACACATATGTGCACACACATATATATATATATCTGTTTAAATATTTACATACATTCTCGCTTAAATCTAACTAAAGATAACTAAAATTTTTTTACTAGATGTTAAGTACACTTTTAACGTTGAACACGTAATCTCTTCCGTTATGTATGTTGATTTTCGGACCAATATAAGCAAAATATATGATGAACGATATGGTAGCTTTCAAATTGATGTTTAATCATTTAACAAAGTCAGTGAGTGGATAATGGTAGGTGTAGTAACTCTTGATAGCAATATCGTTATCTTGTAACATTTTTTCGGTTGTTATATTTTACACAATATTGCCTTTAGCTGTATATGTATAAGCGTATGCGTTGTGCAAAAGAAGCAACGATGCGGTTGTTTACCAAGTATCACTATGTCATATAATATCAATGTCATTGTTGCGGTGTTGAGTAGCGCGGTGTTTGCATCGGTGGATTTCTTTCAAGTGTAAGAGAGAAGGCGATATAAAATGTAACTATATATACGTGTGTAACTGAAATGTTAGCCATTGTATGCGGTTAACCATTTATCCTTACATGATCAAAGCATACACACATTTTACAATAATGCAAGCAATGCTTTAAACTCACACATTTTAACAAACAAATTTCATCACCTATGCCATATCTATAACATATCAACGTTTACAGCGCCCTGGACTTTGCTTTGATTTATTAAAGATTATTAATTTTCCAACAGTCAACCAATCAAGCAATCTTTCAAATACTATTATATTATCCCACTTTGTTGTTCATTGTTTATGCTCGTCCGAGTACGGTTTATATGCGACATTTACATATACCAGTATATATATATATATATATATGTTCGGATCTATCTATCTAGCTGCGAAATGTAATCGCAGTTTGGTATTGATGGATTATCGAAATTGGCTTAAGTATTAATTAAATACAAATTCAACCTTAATATGTTAGTGAACTTCATATACCGACTGGCTGCTTGTGAATATGTGTTTGACGTTCAATTCTTTAGGTTGTATATGTTATCTTTATATGTTAGCGATGTTGATATGTTGAAATTTTACCCTAATTGTCTTCCTTATTGTTTAAGCACATATATGGTAAGTGCATAGATTTCATTTATTGCCTATTTGATGATTACGTATAAGAAACGAAACTGAATGTTGTTCGTGCAAAGTTTATTTCCTTAAGGTAACCATTTGGAGCGCAAATAGTAAAGCAGTTTAGAATATTGTCATTCAAGTAAGATTCTGAATCAAATTAACAGCTTGTCCACCAGTTCGACGTTATGAAAAGCTTGCCTGTTGCTACCTTGACTGACTAACGCTATCTAATATGCCAGAAAACTTATGAAAGATATCATCGTAGATTATATTAGAAAGTCTGTATATAAGTATACACTGCATACTCTACAGTTAATATTATATACTACACACTCTATATTGTGTATACACTATACTATGCTACTATGTACTATACACGATACATCATATGCTATAGGGTGTTAAGCTATTTAACAAGTTATGTATTACTGTCTATTTGACAACTCTAAGCCACACCTTTTGTGGACAATGTTACAGCATGGTCTTATGTTTGCAGCTCGGTCTTAATTACAGCCAAGAATTAATTGGTTCCTTGGTAACTTAGGCTTAATGACACCGAGACATCATTCGACTCCTCCAAGAATTCATATGTGCTGTACAATTATCGCGGCATTGTTTACCGAAAGATACAAAAGTAGTGCCACAAATATTATTAAAGTTTGGAAGGGGCAAGAAATCTCAGAAGTTTATATGAACAGAATAAGATGCGCGAGTAAGTAATTAACAGCTTTGATTGTGGCCATCGCAATACCGGTTATGTCAAGTATTGCATTACCTTGATGTTCATCGTGAAAGCTTGTACCAACTGGTACTTGATTGTTGCACACGAGCGAGCTATGAAGAAATTAATTCGGTTTTGATATGATTTCACTAAAGTCTTTTAAACGAAAGCATAACATTACACAACGTATGTATGCATGCAATTTTACTGAAAGTGTCCAGTGTTAATGGCTGTTAGACGAAGCAACTAAGCAACGTAACGTCTTTAAAAGCTTTATCAACTTTTGAGACTACTACCCTCGTGGAAGGCTCATAGCTGTGGGTTCGACAGTGTATTAAAAACGTTACGTTATGAAAGCGACAAGAAAATTTCCATTTCCTATGCCTATGCCTATTGAGGATCGTGTCATGGCACCGCATAAGAACATCAACAAAAGTAGATGTAGATCTTTTCAATGTTAAATTACTTTGAACCAACAACTTTGAAATTGTTAGACGGAAGAAAGGCTTTTATTCATAGTCACAAAATTGTGGTAAATCATATGACTTTTTCCAAGATGGGATTATTTGACTCCTCTATGATACGAATATGTATGCATGAACGAACGATATATTTAGTATTAAAAGGTAAAAAGTTTTGCCGTCGAGCTAATGGCAGTTGACATCTCATCATTAATGTCAATCGATGTGTGCATAAGTGAAGTAGAAATATGAATGATGATGATCTCTTGAAGGGTAATTTAGTTTTTTGATAAACTTTTTACCTTATGCTTATTTCCAGATATACCTAAAAATATCTAATATAATATAAGATTTATAAAAAAAAAAAAAAAGGCGAAATAAAAATTGGTTACAAAAATTTTAATTTAATTTTATTTAATTAATTTTAAATAGTTTTTGTATCTCTTTTATTAAAAGTTTGTCACCTGGCAAAGCCAACTTTTTATCACCGCGCGTGTTTGTTAAATTAACCAAAATGAACCCGAAGACATGACAGTGCCGGTGAATGTTAACACTCAATTGTCTATGCGTAGTAAAATTAATATACGCAAGTACGACAAACTCTGTAAACCATTGTAAAGTAATATTTTCTTCAAAAGACAAAACCCTCTCTCTCTCTCTCAACTCGCACTATTCGCACTTACCGATATTGTTTGTTTGTACGCAAATAATGTGCAATGTTTATTAACTATGGCTTTGCCGAGGATTCGTGGAGCGGGTAACATTAAAAATATCTTTTTAGGTTTGCTTTTAAGACTTAACTTCAGATGGAATAGATTGTGCACCTGACCAAAAGCATTTATTTCTTCGTTTTTCTCTGAAGCAAAATGTCTGATGGTGAACACGTGAGACTTGATGGTGAAAATGAAATGTGGCAGGTAATTAAGAGCATACTCGAGGATATTGTTAAATTATTATTATCTTCTATTCGAAAAGGGTCGGTGAAGGAGGAGCGCTCTAGGTGTCGGTGAATGAAATGAAATTAAGTTTTTGTTGTGCGTTTTTGATATTGTCGTCAGCAAATAATTGCGCTAGCATTAACAGTTAGGTAATTGCCACACAACCATTGCTATATTTAAGTTTTTCATTTTATCGGACAACTTATAATGAGGCGTTAAAATGGCAACAGTTGCCGCAAAATACCTAAGCGAAGCCTGTAGTTGCAGTGGCAACCATAACTACTTTTAAGTAACAGGCTATAGAGTCTAATATCGTTGTTATATCGTTTTTGTCTAGTCTGCTTGTGTGTGTGTGTGTGTTTGTGTGTTTGTTTGTTTGTTTGTTTGTTTGTTTATTTGTTTGTTTGTTTGTTTGTTTGTTTGGATGTGGGTTTATGGGTGGTTTGTGTGTGTGCCCACGAAAGTAATCAAATAGTAAGTAAGCAATTGTTTTTGCCTTATTTTATCTAGTCTTAGCTACACCGACGCTAACGTTAAAAACCTTCGAGCGTCTGAATGTTTTAAACGATTTTTTATGACTTTTGTTACACCTGCGCCGCTACAATTGGCCTGTTCCACAGCTTGCTTGATTATTAGATGTAGTTATACGTTGGCCAACATTTATTTAATGACGAAATTATTATTAATATGCGTGAAAGATAATCTGATAAGAGAATGGCCGGGTGTATACCGGAAACGTGCCATGCGAACACAACTGGGGAAGAAATTTATTTTTACGTTTTTCTCTTAGTCTGTTTCATTCAGAGTATGATGGGCTTATATTGAATAATGGGTTGACCATAAAATTAAATGCTTTTTGTTTTGCTTTGTTTCTTCCTTTTCAAATTTGCTACGGAGGCTACATTTGTTCTTGTCAGGATCTTTAATACAATGTCAGAGATAATATATTTGATTAACTTTATAGAACAAATTAAGTGTTACGCTTTAGCCTTAGTTTTTAATAAAAAGAAAACAAAAGTTTAATTAAAACATTTCATCAAATAATTTTCTATTAACAAAAAAAAAAAAAACAGTATTTTAAATCTATTCAATTGAAAACACACACTACGGTTGTATACAGACCTTAACGATGACATTTCAAAAAACTATATGAATGAATCTTCGATTAACTACAACTTCTGGTCCGCGATTCAATTTTTAGCCTTTTGCTTACTAAACCCATAGAGTGCTTGTATGAGAAGTTAGGTTTAAACATAATTTTTATCGTTACTCTCTGGCGAAAAGCGATTTATTGAAAAATGCAGGTATTAATCTAACAAGATCCGTCCATATACTTTTGAAGATTTTATTGAAACCGCGGTCATAACAAACATTGAAATCTCATTTCTGATGTTTTCTTATTATATTCAAATATTCAAATAAAGTCTGCTCAAATTTATCGTATTATTTTTGCATAAACGATAACATATATAATAATATTGATAATATGCAGTCTATAGTATGTATATATCTATATATGATTTATTGAAGATTTTTTTTCATTTAAACATAAATGGGGACTAAAGGAGAGAAAAAAAGGGCACATTTCGCTCGTCTTTGGAAAATTTCTCCTAATCGCTTTTAAAATTGTTTAATAATAAAATAGCATTAAATATATTAAACGGAGATCATAACATTTTTTGGGAAAATTCCGAAACATTAATCTAATATATAATCAACCGCTTGTGCTATTAAAGAAACACCCATTAAAAACAAAAACAATAACAATAACAGCAATTATTCAGATCTTTTAACAAATTAACAGAGGAAGAGAAGAGTTAGCCGCGGGATATGATAAGGAGGCTGGCTGTCAACATTTGGTGTTGGCAAGTTTATCAACAACATTGTTATGCACGGTTGCCCGGTTAATGTTGGTCGCATTGTTATGCTCCAAACAATCAGGCAGCTTCAAGCAAAAATATAATTGAGGTGAATAACGAATTTCGAATATCCTCCAATTGATAGTAAGCGACACCTACAGCGAACATTACGCGTTGAAAATCTTTGACTTTGATCTAACATCGGAAAAGTTTTACGATCTCATGAAAGTCAAAACTCATACTGGCTTACTAGCTTACTATTTGAGGGCTAATAAATAGACTATCTTTACTGTTAGACTTAACATTGTACAGATAGAAAAATATATCTTAAAATATGATAAGATTTTTGAACAGATTAGGCGGACTATTGGAACATACTGGAAATTTTATATTATATAGTATGATTAAATTAATATGCTCAAGGATAAGGATAAGTCCTAAGGAATACGACTATGCTAAAATAGAGCTTAAAAATTGAATTTCTAAATTGTTTACATCTGCAAGTCGTTGCAGTGGACGTAGAAAGTTAACTAAAATACAGGAAATATTTGGTGTCGACTACAATCATAATAATAACGAAGATGGTGATGATGAAAGTTAGTCGTTAGTTATGACTACAATATAACGGAAAATTCAAAACACTTATATAATATGAAATGTGAAAAAAAGTTTTCCACTAAAACAGATTGTTGTTAGAGAAACCAACTAAACAACCAAACAGTCATGAAAATTTTGCCGAGATTTCAAGCATTAAAAACGATAGAAAAACATTCTACTGGGGAATGGAAGCTTATTAAACTGTGCGATGATGATGACGATGATGATGATGATCATGATGATTGCAATTATTATGATTATGATGTTGTGCTTATGGAAAAAGACGAAGAGCAAGTTTTTCATGTTTTTTTTTTTTTCTGTAGAAAATGCCAAACTTTATGTTTATTAATATGTGAAAAGTTTTAACATCAGAAGGGAACGGTGTGTCTTAATATTTCAGTTAATAAACTGAGAGTTTTGTTTTTATTAACGAGTTGATATACACGTATGACGCTTGTTTAAATCTATGTTAAATGTTCATTAAATACATGCGAACACTATTAAATGGAAATTATTTTAAGTCTCGAATGGCAGCGTGTGCACAAACAGTACTCGCAGTAGTAGTAGTAGTAGTAGTAGTAGTAGCAGTAGTAGTGTGATAGCTGTAGTCGTTGTCGGTGTCGTTCTTGTACTTTTAATCAAATGTATTGCAACTTTATAAGCACTTGTTTATAGTTTTTTTTTTTTCTTTTATGGAATGCGTTTTCATTTCTATGTATTATATGTATTCCTTAAGGAAATTCGTACACGTACACACATTTATTTTCGATAATTTGTCTTTAAAAATTCATTAAAATTTTGTGCTTTGCTTACACAAGTCTAAGCCCATGTAGTTATTCTGTAAAAATATCTTGTGGCTGATATGTTTGATTTCAAAAAAAATGGGGGACGGATAAAGAGAGAGGAAGATAAAGGGAGAGAAAGAGAGATAAATGGGGGGGGGGGGGGGAGAGCGAGAAAGAGAGAGAGAGAGAGAGAAAGAGAGAGAAAAGGATTTTACGTGGAATTTTTTCTTAATTTTTTTTTCTCTTACTACATACAGCAACAACATACCTCTGCTAGTGCTGTTGTTAATCCTCTTGTGTCAACTTTAATCCTTGCAAAAATTGCTACAAGAGGAAAGAAATTTTACTGCAATTGTTGTTACTGCTGTTGTTGTTGTTATTACTATTGATGTTGTTTTTGCCTTTCTTTGCACTTTTCTCTTGCGGCATGTGTTAAAAAAAAAAAAAAAAAAAAAAAAAAAACAGAAAATACATAAAAAAATTTTCAAACTCTTTTATATCTTTAATCACTTTAATGTGTGTATAAAGTGTTGTTATTTATTCTCCTATACCGATGAGTGTTTATGACTTCGTGTGCGTATGTGTTGGTCTGTTATATGACCATCGAATACACATGGCTCCATTTTAATCAACATCAAACGTTCTTATACAGTTCATATATTTTTACACTTTTTCTATGGGTGCGTGAAGCTTTTATGGTGTTTTACACACAACAACGCTCGTTTCATTTATGAAGAGTATGCGAAAAGAAAGAATTTTCATACTCAACACGTATGGGGCTTAGTGGGAAAAGCAGTGGCTAAAATCGCAACAAATCACAGCTTACGTTGTTTACGGTTTTATGCCTCGTCTTATTTAAAAAAAAAAAAAGAAGAACACTCACCAAGCCAATCAGTATTAAATGTGAAAGTGTACAATGCTTTTAAATGCAAGCTTTAGAATGTACAGTAAGTGAAAATTCAATTAAAATCTGAAAGTTTCAACGAAATATAGATATTAAAGAAACCTTTTGACTATTGCTTTGCTCTTTAAATGCTTAAAATTAGAATAGAAGCAAACTCTTCTTACTACTTTTAACAATATGCTATAGAATGGACTATGGCTATATAAAACTTTCTATAAAAATGGAGTACTGATAACAGAAATCCTTAATTAGCATATAAAATTTATCCGATCATCATCATTCCTTGCAATTCAAAGGTCAGAAAAAACACACACCAGGGTGTGTGCATAGGGTATCGTAAATCAAATATCTTTTATAGTTTTAAAGATGAAAGAGATTTTCGGTTAATGTCATATGTGCTAAAGAGAATCTAATAATATTTGTGCAGATATAATAATTAGTTCATTAAAAGTTAAAGATTAGATCTGTTAACATGGAAATTCAATGAAAATTTCGCATAAAAGTTGAGATAGCGTTCCGAAGAGCAAGCAAAAAGGAGTTTTAATTAGTGTTTTGTCTTTAGTGAAAATTCTTTCACAAACACTATCAAAGAAAGCATAATAACCGATCCTACAAGAAATACTCAATCTCTCGATCAATTTTTTATGTCTCTGTGTCTGTCTGTCTATGCGATGGTTATTTCGCAGAAGTTCTCTTGAAATGAGGACATCATTGCAATCTTGCTAGCTACTATCTTAATAAACTATTGATATAATGTTCTTCAGATACTTCCAGGATTTTCCAAGTTGTTAGACCCTCCCAATGTGAGCCTTCCAATATTGGATATGAATTTAAAAATTTAATGCCACTTGTGACACAAGGCTGTATTAAGTATGCGCGATTGTATGTAACATCCAGAAAGATTTCAGATAGACCGACCTATCTCTTTTATACAGATCGATTCTGAATCTTTCTGTCCGTTCGCTCGTCTCATTTTCTTGTGTTCAATCTTCAGGTCGTAATTTTTGTGATATCTTGATGAAATCTGCTTTTCCGATATGTTTTCGCCCAAAGACGGACCTGCATCCCTTCATCACCACACCTCATAAAACGCCTTATTTTGAAAAGTCAAACAGTGGGCCGTTGCCCATTATAATATTTGTAGTTTCCTTTTATACAATTATTGGAGAATTCCGAATGTAGGTAGGAGATAGATGCTCACAAATTGCTATTCAAACTAACAATCATACATACAAAGCTTAATTTTATGATTATCGGATAGCCATTGGCTTGATTTTTGAATTTATTTTGTACTAAATGGAAAGGAATCAAAAGTTAAAATTAAACTTATTAATTTAGAAAAGCTATGGTTCGGATTGGACTACTTTTTTTGATCGCTGCCCATATAATGGCTTATTTTGAAAAGATCTTTTACTATACCCATATATTCTGTTTTTACTTCTTTACTTAATGGAAATCGTTAATCCGTTAAAGGTTTAAATATATACCCAATACAACTGATACATATATATATATATATATATATATATATATCATGTTTTTTGTGATTTAACTTTTATATCAGTTTCCTATAGATTACAGATTAATGAAGATGCTCAACCATTGCACTTATAATTATTTGAATTAAAATTATAATAAATTTTATAAAGTTATAAATGCTTTTAAAGTTCAATAACCACTGCGTTTCATAAAAAAAAAAAAAAAAAATCTTTTCATAACTTATGGCAATTATGAAGGAATTATAATAAAAATAAAATAACAATTTGAAGTAATTAAAGCAATGAGTGGATTACGCATCGACTAAGTGTAACCTGTGGAAGAGGGTGTTCAAAGAAAATGCTATTGAAAAACAATATTTTCAATTAGTGGTTAATTATGTACATCACGTAAATCACATACAAACTCGCAATATAATGCGATTCTATAATTTATGTGTAATTAACCCTTAGGTAAATAAGTTGTTGAATAGTTATAAATAAAGCAAATGCATAAAGGAAAAAATGCAATTATCATCATATAGAATTTGAGTCGAATCGCGAACACTTAGTAATTGAGGTAAATTTTACAAAATTTTCACAATTCATTTCAAAGCTTGTAAGCGTAGTAGGAAAGGTGCGAGTATCCCATCTGTGAAACGAAGGCTTGCATTTCACAAAAGATATAAATAAAATATGAGAACTGAATTCTTTTAGTTTGTATTTCTAAATAATAGTGTGTAGTTTCGGAACCGGTACACACACTCTCACAGTCAGTTAACTAAAGAAATCTTTTCATTATTTGTTAAGCGAATGACTGCAATACCTATTTTTGTTTATAAAATGAAGAGTTATGGTCAAAACTATTTTGAATTTCAGGAAACGAAAATCAACTACAAGCCAAGTAACATTTAACCAACCCAATGTTATTTGAAAACTTAGAAGATTTAATGCTTTTGTCGTTCTTCTTTAGATTAATTGATTTTATCAAGGACTTATAGCTGTGCCGGAACGTAAATTGTCATTAATTGATTCCATATATTTGAATACACCATTTACTACTGTGAGGATCGGACTCTCCAGCCGATTTTGGTGCAGCACATAGGTTAAATTATCTTAAGCAAATTAAATAGGCGTACCGGTTGACTTGGAATGCGAGTGAAAAGCGATTGTCAAAACCAGCCATGTCAAAGATGGGTATAGAGGAAATGGCATGCGGCACTTTCTCTTTCATCTAGACTGGGTAACTTGGACGTAGGAATTCGGAATTTCGGATAGTAAAATCGTAGAAGTAAAAAACTTAGAAGCATTTATAGGGACCACGTGGTTTATAAAAAGCCACTACATGAACACTAATATTGTCGTACGCCGAACTGTAGAACTTCACCTCATGTTTTTTTCGAATTATTGAATTTCTTATATATGAGTTTTGCGCAAACTAAGTGAACACATTATAATGGAAGCAGACCGACTATTAAGTACCGTACATCACATTGTCTAACAAAGTTCTTATTTTTTCCATAGAACATAAAAATTACACTCTGTTTTGTGTATGAATTTACTATTACGGAACTGTACATTAAAAACAACGCTACTTTTGTCTCTTACGTCTCTTACGTCAATTTTCATCGTAACATAATAATACTTCGATACTTTTCTAAGAACAAAAACAAAAAAAAAAATTTGTTTTTGTGAAAATCTTTATATAGAGTAAGAATCCGAAAAATAAACCGAGATGGTCCGAATTTCGGGCAGTAAATTTTTTTTATCTTAAATTACTTTATGATCTAGTTTTCATTATAAAGCATTAAAAATCCACCCTTCTTGTCATAGCAACTTCAGTTTTCGTCATAAGGATGTAGTGTTAAAAAAATTGCCCGATCCGGTCTAAAGTTTTCACATCAATTTAGAATGCCGGGACATTATTACTTAGCCATTTTTGTCAAGAAGTTTTGAAAATCATAATTTGTTCGACATAACGATTTTTCAAAATAGGGATTTATATGGAGAACGGTCGAAAAAGTGGACCGATCCAAACCATTTTCGTTAGTATTCGTCTTTGGGTCAAAATATGTCAATGTGCTAAATTTCCTGAAAATGAATTTACATGAACAGACATCAGACAGTCAGACGAAATACCAGACCTAGGTCGAATCCGAAAATGATTCTGAATCGGCCGGTATACTAAAATGTGCCCTTTTACGTGTTACATATGTCCGCACAAACTTAATATACCGTGTACCACAAGTGGTGCCGGGTATAATTAGAATTAATATGGTTTTCTAATGGCAATTGAAGGAGTCATTAAACGGTTCGAGGTTAACGTTAAGTCTACCCATCAAAGACCGGCACGCCCGGACTAAGCAAGCGAGTCAATTCCAGTCTATAAATTGAAAAAATTTTCCGGTAGATAGGAAAATTTCAACCTTTATATCACTAATGCATTTACTTTGAATTTATATCACACTATCCCTGGACGTTAGACCCGTTTTATAATCTCGTTTCTTTTTCGACGAGATTTCGTTTCACCTTCTAAAGTAGTATGTCAGAAAAATATGGCCCAACTATCTCAGTTTTTTATGTTCATTTTGTTTCGTACTTTAGAGAAAGACGAATAAAAAATAGACAAGACTGAAAATGTTTTACGTGACGTGAGGAAATGAATATACTTTTAGCGCGAAGTAACATGCTCGAACTTTTTGGATACCCATCGTAAGGGAGATTTAATTGTTTCATATATTTGTTTATAGTATAGCATACATAACGGACAAATGGACAAAATAGTATTAACACCTGACATATACAAAATATTTGCTTATTAATAAGGTGTTGGCTCCTCATTTGCTTGTAGCACGAATTGCAATTATTCGCGTTAATAAATTCATAGAGTACCAAAACATCTGCCAATCGCTTAAATAATTTTGGAAACGGAAAATTGGTCGTCACTCTCTGCTCCAAATCTCCCTATAACGGTCAACATGCAACAAAATGATACATCCATTCCCGAATTTGAATAGGGACGCTACAAACCGATAAAAACAAAAAAAAAGGAAAAACTTTTCATGGAATTATACATGAAGAGTGTAAAAAATAAACTCAATCACGTGATTCGTTGGTTATAACACTATCTAAGTCAATATATATGCAGACATCAGAACGTGTAAAGTAGATTTGTTTGTGCATGACAAAATAAATCCTGGTAAAAAAAAGAAGCATTTATTAGCAATCTGCAGTTTCAATAGTGTTTGGTTTAAATTTGTCGGTCTAACTGCCTTTGTGTGTTTGTTCAGTTCCGAATGAATGAGCGAGAGAGAGAGAAGGGGAGCTAGAAGGAGACTTTAATCACAATCACTCTAAAGGTATCTGCAATGATGTCTATTTAATAGTGTTAGTGATGTCTGTATAAACCAACACCTGTATGTGAGTGTTTAAACCAAAATCCCTCAACTGAACTCTAGTAAATAAATGTTATCATTGTT
Source organism: Glossina morsitans morsitans (assembly GCA_001077435.1). NCBI lineage: Eukaryota > Metazoa > Arthropoda > Insecta > Diptera > Glossinidae > Glossina > Glossina morsitans. Next base: position 29,618 of record CCAG010012238.1, read on the forward strand.
TTGCCTGCCAAACGACAGACTGAAGGACTGAAAAACACGCAAAGGGACAAAAGTTAAAGAAAGGAAACAAAACATTTGAACATGTTCAACAATGTGATGGCTTGTCGTTACTGTTACTGTTAAAAATATCTACGGTAGGCATACGTGTTTTCACATCCACAAACACAGAAACATACGCACAGGCAATGGCTTGCACATCCCCAACACTATCATATTTCTTTAGTCTGATTAAACAGTTTTTGAATAGCATTTGAACTAATTCATCCGGCCGTATCAGTAATATTTACAACAGCTCAGTAACAAATTTTATAAGTAGTGAGCCCTGCGTAGACATCTATTGGCAACATATATTCCTGATGTTATGAATTATTCTTGTATAAGATTTATGAGCCGATTTGTAAGAAATTGTCAGCTAATATATACATATATCTTCGTTTATTGGCAATTTGTATGTATGTATGTATGTAGGAGAAAGGAAAAATGGTAATTTTTCCAAGTTAAATGAAAAAATATACTACGAAAAGTGTTAGAGATATTGAATTGATTGAAGCAAGTTTCGTACTCACGTTATCCAGTGCAGTAGATGACAGTTTTCTGGAAAAAATATATTATCTTCTAAGGTCCAAATTTTATATTTACATTCACGCTGCAGAGCAGATTACTAGTGTAATAAGATGGCATGTCGAAGATTCCTTGGATCCAATATTACTTCGGCGAACTCAATTATTACTGGAGTTAAACATAATCCCGGGCACGAGATATAAATAAGTTCTTAATGGATATTCTAATTGACGATCTTAAGCGATAAGGCGAATGTAACAGCCTAACCATAGAGAAGTGTTTTATGCTTTTTTTTCGATGGAAGGAAATGTAATAAAATAACAATTTGAACAAGGTTATTAAGGATACATCAAGTGATAAATAAAAAAAAAAAAAAAATTTATTGAAAGATTTTAAAAAATGCCAACATCTCAGCATTGCTCACAAGGCAGGTAGGGGTAATTCAAGAGGTTCTGTCTAGTGCAAATTTGCAAATAAAATAACAAAGACATTATAATGGGCCACTCCCCACCCTCGAATACCTTGAATAGATCACCTACAATTACTTGTACGATGACTTCTCAAAATAGGGTATTATATGAGAAGTGGTCAAAAAAGTGGTTCGATGTGAATAATTTCAATAGCGGTCGCTCTTGGGCTAAAATACGTCAGTGCATCAAATTTCATCGCAATATCTCAAAAATTTCGATCTGTAGATTGAACAAAAAGAAAGGGAGACAGACAGACAAGCTTAGACCGATTCAGAATCACTTTTTTTTCGATCACTATAATAAACGATGAATCCCTTTCAAATCCTTTTCAAGTCCTTCTGGGTGTCGTATACGTCTGCATAAACTTAATATATCCTTGTACGACAGCTGGTGTAGGGGTATGAAAAAATATAGATCTTTTTTGAACGAAGCAATCAACTATGAATTTGACTATGAATCTTAACCTGATTTGTCCATAGTAGTCTTCGATGGTCTTTGAATAGTATTTTAATCGATTTTTTTTTATTTCGAGGGAAAATTTTTCTTCCTATCAATAATAAAAATAAACTGATGTGACCTTTAATGGCAATTGCAATTGCCTAGTAAACTTTGTATTGATTCGGCTCAAAATTTATCCTGGTACGTTCAAAATTTACACTCTTCTATTGAATGTGGAGTGACAGGTTTCTTCTTTAACTTTTGCAGTCGTCGAAATTGTTGTTGGAAATTGAAAACCTTATTAAAATTCTTTGTATTTATACTATTACTGATGGATGTCTCAACCATTGTTTATCGAAAAATTGTGGAATTCCTGGTAAGTATCGGTCATGTCGATAGTCATTAGTCCGCAATCTATTAACACGCAACTACATCTGCATATCATGTAAACCCTTGCGATCACCTTGAAAATCTTTTTGGATTCAAATGTGTTTGTCGGATTATTGTTAGTTGAAATAAATGAAGCAACTTTTCCGGCTGCGATGTGAACCTTGGTTGCTGCCCAATTAAGGACAATAATCGAAAATAATCGAAATACTCTTACGCAAAACATCATTTTAAGGAAAGGTTTGCAGAGAGATCTCGTCCAATTTTAATTTAAATATTTCCAAGGAATTTAAAATCTATATCGATACTATTGATGGATATTTATAAATGTGTCAAGAAGGGCTTAAGATATACCTAGTAGCTTTTATTATACCGATCTAAGCCTTTCTGTCCGTCTGATGTCGGTCTATGTAAATTTGTGCTCCACCTGTAGATTGCAATTTTTGGTATATTTTGATGAAATTTGTCAAACGAACATGCTTTGTACCAAAGACGAACGCTATTCAAAATAATTTGGATCGGTCTACTTTTTCGACTACTAATGCCCTATTTTGAAAAGCGATTATATAGAAAAAAATTGCAATTTTCAAAATTTCAAGATAAAAGTCGCTGAGTAAATGTATTTCGGCATTCTAAATTGGTGTGAAAAATTTGGAACAGCTGAGGCAATTTCTTGAGCCCCCACTCATAAAGCCACACCCACATTATCGGTACATTTATAGGAGAGATATAAGAATATGTAATTTTCAACATTTCATGGTGAAAATTGGTTCATAATAGTAAACCGACAATAGAATCCACTTTATCAAATTTAGACTACGTAGGTCTATCTCGTAGATGCCATGGCATATCGCGTTCTCAAGACATGTAAGCCCTTATATGCCAAAAAGGCCTAATTACTAAAGTTTTATGATGAAAGCTAGTTTACAGTAATAATTTGACAAAAAGTTAATTGGAAAAAATTTGAACCACATGGGTCTAACTTCATATCAGATTTCTCGTGAAAAATAAGTCCTGCAGTAAGAGGCTTAATTTTTTATATTTTGTTATGAAACTTTCATCCGAATAAGGATTACATAAGTCTATTTTTTAGACCTCAACATATATAAGGATTATCGTGAAAAGCAAGTCCTTAGATAGAGGGAAAGTCTAGTTTCTAGTTTTCTATGGCGGAAACTGAAAAATAATACAATTTTCAGGAAGTATATTGAGTTTGCTAAATTTGAATTACGTTGGGACGATGTTTCGAACATTCGCGATTATGCGCGTTTTCGGGAAAAGTATGTCTTTGAACGAAAATAATGTTGTCCACTTGTGTAGAATACTTAATGATGGATTTGGCCCGACTATAATGTTGTTACTTGTTTTGGTATTGAAACTTTTAAAAGATTTGATACATTCTTACGCGAAATGATGCCATGACGCTGTGGTAAGTGCAGAGTTGTTACCCTTTGTAATCAAATCCGAAGAGTTACTGTGATAATTGAGTTAAAAATTTGGTTGAATGTGCATACCACGAACACATTTTTATTGAATATAAGTTATTGGTTGGCTTCTTGATAATAATTTCTTTTACAAGACATTTTACTGAAAGCAATCTTGTTTCTTATGACGGTGTAAACTCTTTGATTAACAGTTTTTTTTTATTTTGTTATTCGTACGCTGCGTCTTTTTCAAGAAAACCTTTTAATAGTTATTTAAACTCGTCTCTTTACAGAGGAGACTTTCATTTATTTATAAATTTCCTTTTCTTTAGTAAACGATGATCATATTTTATTGTATTATATGCGTGGCCTGCAAGAATATAAAAAAAAAGTGTTACTACTCCATATAAATACTTCTCAATTGGTCTATTGTGCATCATAAGTCATTTACCGCAACGAAATCTTTATAGAATGTTTATGTATTGCTTGTGCAATGCATAGAGTGAATGGAGCTGGAAGACAACTTTACCGAATAAAGAAGAAGTAACAGAAACCGAATGAAAGTAAATCTAAAGTACCAAGGATTATATATAATAAACCGCAACAATACTTAAGAGTTCCTTTTTTTTTTTTTGTTTTTAAAAACCGAAAATATATTTCTATAAATGAATGGTATTAAGAGAAGCTTATTGAATAGTCAGGGTGAGTGAAATGTAATCGAAAAGAGCAGAGGCAGTTTTCTTTTATATAATTTTTTCTTTTAATAGGAATTTTATTATATTTTTCTTTTTGCAGGGAACAAACAGACTATGGCTTAAGATTTTTGAAAGCAATCAATAGTTTAAAGTTAATAAAGTAACAAAAGGAAAATGTTGAACAAAATCGAGACAGTAACAATAACTGCTAATAAAATCTGATATAGAATTATGTTATGTACAAAATATTCCTTTTATATATGTAAATACACCTGTGTTTTGATTTACACAGTGCTTTATTCTTACGGTTTAACTTTAACTCGGTTAAATGAGCCTTCACCACAAGTGAATAGTAGAAATTAATTATTCGGACTTACTATGAGAGCATTGTTCCCTAAGGCAATTATAGTTATATGGAAAATTATATAAAGATAATGTTCTTCATAGCGTAGAAGACACCTGGTGTCCTAATTCAGTCGTAGCAAATAACAGTTAAATATAAGTGTTGCAGGCTGCCTTTGAATAATTAGAAGAAGTTAGATACCAGTCAATGTCAGTTTTCAAATTATTTATGTAGATTGGTAATCGACACTTTGTTTAATGAGCCCACTTACCATTACTCTTCATAAATTTTATACTTTGTTTGCTTAGAACAGACTTAAACGCAATAAGTTTTCCTACTACGTATTAAATAACAGGTATGGGTTTAACAGTCTAACTGGCAAAAAAAAGATCGACCGGTTTTTTCGAGAAGCTGCTCTTATCTCATTTAAGCTTATTGTGTATGAGGTTGCGAGTAAACGACTTGATCAAAAGTGAAAATATGGCAAATTACGTGGCCAAGTTGTCATCTAACGAGAAAGAAAAAAATCTTCAAAATTGTTTAACCCATTCTGGGTGAATGACAGAGTGATCAACGTTACGTTCTGTGTGTTGTAACGCTCATAGTGAGATTTTTAAGGCTGGCTAATGTAAGTTTAAACCAGGGAAGCGCAGGCAAATGCTGGAACTCTTGTCAAGTGCTCGTAATTCAACTTGCATTTATTACAATCTACACAGTTTTCGTTTGCAGTTTGACATGTAATGCATGTAATTTTCGCAGATTGTCGGAATGCGATCGCTGTTACATATTGATGGTTACTTGAAAGTGAGTGACTGTTGACGGTCTTGTTTGTTGTCAGCGGACTTTTGATGGTTTTCTGTTTGAGCAGCCCATACTTATATAGCTGTATCATCTTAGCCAATATCTCGTGCTTAGATCTATTCCCCATGTCATTGCTTTCTGATGGAGATTGCTCTACTCGTTCGGGCAATCGGGTATTGAATGAAGTGCTCATGTATAATTGTCTGCTTAAAACTTACGGAGCAATATGGCCTCGTTTTTGATTTCAATTCGCCGATCGCTTGCTATTACTCTCTCTCTTTCTCGTTTTCTCTTTCTCGTAATTTGTTTTGAACTGTAACTTGCGATCGTATGTGCTTATGACAAATAACAACGGGCCTTGATGTCCACTCGATCACTTTGTACAGTTTGAGTTAAATGGTGAACGAATATTGCCTGGAGGTATATAAGAATTTTTTCATTATTGAAAACTAGTCCTTTTAACTCAACTTTTGTTCATTTTCAATTGTCTCTGATTTGAGAATGGTTCCAATTGATCACTTTTTCAATTGAATTCGTATTATATGTTCTTTGCCGTTATTTTACTGTGTAATCCTTGCATATGTGAATTAATTAGAAATTTTGATATTGATCGACTTAAATCGGGTATTATAAAGACGAGACGATTTAAATTTATACGGTTTTCTTAAGAACTGCTTGTTCGTGAAATTTGAGAGATAGGTGTATTGGCGAACTTGTTCATATGTTCGTTGTCTGAATATTAATATGACGGCTTTAGTATTCGTGGACCTTTTTTCAAAAAACTTATTGACTCCTTCCTTTTTTCTTCTTTAATTTTTTGTTTTTTTTTTTTTTGCTACTTTCGAACACATACACACATCCATACATATATTTATTCTTTTTTCATTTTCGGAGAAAGCCAACAAGTGTCTAACACAAAAGCCCTTCACTTCCTTCCTGTGGCAAACTTTGGAACATTTCCAATGCTGTTTGAGTGTTGTGTGGTGTGGTTTTTTCTTCGGTTTGCTAAAGGGTTGGTTTTGCAGTGTTCAGATTTCAGTTCATATGTGGAAACCTTTGGTATAAAGATTGCACAATGCTGTAAACGGTTATGCATACATATTTGCGTGTGTGCGTTTGTTTAAACTACAAGTACACATATTGTGTATATTATCTTGTTAACAGTATAGTTTGCCGGACATAACAATTGTATCGTAACTTTCCTTTAGAGTGTCATTTGAAAATTGAAACCCAGCAACACAACACAACAACAACATTCAAGTCGTACAAGCAGCAGCAGCAGCAGCAGCAGAAGCAGGAGGAGGAGCAGCATCAGCACCAGTATCAGTATGAAAATCAGCAACAACAATAACATCCGCTTAGCTGTGCAATTTAATAAAGATACACACACCAAGTTATGTGAATGTATAGAAATAGCTCTACATGTCCTATACGTACTTCCTTTTCTTCGTATCTATATATTCTGGAGAATGAAATGCTCTTTTTAGCAATCGTTTTCAAAGGGATTGGGAATATTTTCACTTTCTCACATTCTCTTACTTAGTCAATTTTATGTATTTTAAGAATCTATTGAAATAAAAATTTATTTATTCCAATTTGTTTAAAACTATGTACGCGGTGGGTGAGTAACGAAATTCAAACCAACGACTCACTAACTAACTGTCGTTGGTATGCGTAACTTTTTATCATTTATTGTGCATTCAATATTTATAGCTGTAAGATAAGACAAGTAAGTGACACTCTGTATAGAATTTTATTGAAATTTCTTTTCCACATCAACATCTCAGTGCAACTCATTCATACTTGCTTATAACTTTTCTTAAATAAATGTTAGACAATATAAAAAATATTGAGCCATGAGAATTTTACAAATTCTATATTCATTCGTGACCAATAACAGCAGGATCAAAGGAAGAAGAATCCTTGGTATTGAAACTTCGTTTTCAAGAAATCGTATTTGGGGGTATCGCACGTAACAGCTGCGTGTTGAAAATAGCATCAGTAGAGAATATCGATTGCTTTGACTTCTTTCATAGTGTGCAAAAAATAATTGCTGCGGTAACAGCTACGGCTTCCTAATAACATAAACTAGAGTCGGCAATTTGTGTGAATATAACTGCGTAGTTTTCCATTGCTTATGATCTCAGAGTGCAAGGTGAACCAAGCTGTTGAGGATAATTTTTCATCAACCTTTGCAATATGGTTTAACGACGACCACTAAAGTAAAGTGATGGTCCTACGACTTTATTTTCTGAGCGAACGCAATCTTAGGCACAGATCGCACGCATGCCTTTAAGCAAAGCCTAATTGATGGATGCTTAATGTATGACAACGATGTATAATCGATAAATTCGACTCATCATCGTTACTAACGCACTAAAGCTGAAATATTTTCTTTAATCCTTTCATTGCGACAACTTATCAGTATTGCAATGGCTTCAAGAGCACAGGCCAATTGGAAGTTTTTCACTTGACCGTTAAGTTCTTGTTTGCTGGGTCTTTACGGTGACGAACAATACTTTTATTTCGGCAAGCTTAAGCATTCCATAAAGATGAGGAACATGACTTCAAAACCTGTTTATGCCAGCTGGGGGCTATGAATTATGAAAGCGCTTGCATTCTTATTCATAGTTGAAAACTTTTTCCGATAAGCCGAAAGATTATAAAAAATGAAGTAATTGTAATAGAATTCGTAATTAAGGGTATCTAAATGTCGTCTTGATTTATCTTTAAGTTTATTTGACAATAATTGCTCTTGATATTGTCATGTCTTTTGCCCTTGTGTGGCTATTGTCTTTACTTTTAGTATTTATTTTCCTCTCTATTCATAAGTATTGCTTTGTTAGTATCTTTCTTTCTCTCTTTTCCTCTTCCTCTCTCTCTCTCTCTCTCTCCCTCTCATTATTTCTTTCCCTTCTTCTCACTTTTTATTGAAAATTCTATTTTAAACATATAATATAAATATTTGTTTGTTTGTTGGGGTCACTCACTGTTGTTACGAAATGTTCCATTTTTGTCTACAAATTACATTCAATTTGTTATTTTGTGTAAAAAGAAATAAGAAAATTATATTCGGTCGTTATCGAATCTTTTATTACCATCACCTTTAACTTAAAAAAGACAAAAAAAGTCAAGCAACTTAATTTTTATGCTCTATAATACGGACTGGGCACGAACTGGTTTTTTCTATCTTCAAAATACATGTTTTTGTTGCATAGGTATGCGGGCGTTGCAAGCGGATCCTTGGCAAAGTTTAAGTTACTTCTAAATTCTTTTGCCAAATTGTAGGCGAGAACTTCATTTTCGCTAAGCGGCGAATGTTTACCACAAATACTGTACCGTTGCGTAGGCAGACATACGGACAGACTGATGCATTCCATTTGAAGCTGGCCAAGAATTTATATACTTTGTGGGATTCGTAAAGCTTGTTTCGCCGCCTTACAAAGATATTGAAAAAAAAATTAAATTTCGATACACTATAATATTGGGTAGGCGTAGTCATGTTTTTGCATTTTTGTGCGCAAGTGCTACAGCATCGCCGATAGAATATGCGTTGAAGTTCTTGTACATTTATCTGCTATAGTTTATGAGTAATGGGCAAAAAATCAATTTTTTATTCCTTTTGAAAAGGAAAGATGTGTTCAGTTTACGTGGTGAGGTGGGCATGTCCTTTGAGATATTTGGCGTATTTTCAATACCAACATATATGCAAAAGCTTCCAATGTTTCTGCCATATTTTTGAAGTCGATAGCTTCGTTTTGTGGCCAGAAGAATATTTATAACAGACATTACGCAGACGAATAGACGGATATGCTTAAATCGATTTAGAATTTGATGCTGATCGAGAATATATACACTTTGTGTATACACTTTGTGTATATATATATACACTTTGTGTATACACTTTGTGTATATATATATACACTTTGTGTATACACTTTGTGTATATATATATACACTTTGTGTATACACTTTGTGTATATATTCTGATACTTCCTTCTGAACGTTGCAAGCGTTTTAACAAATTGAACATATCTCTCATGCTTCCGTGGTGGTTATAAAAAAGAAGTTTCAAAGTCCGTTTCACATTTATTGCTGTTTAGGTTTATCCTCTATGCATAGAATGTAATATATGTATGTATGTTTATTAACATACCCTCATTTTGTCTGTAAATAAACTGGGAGTTATTTGTTTTTAAAGATTCATTTTTTATATTTCATCTAAAATCGTTTACGATATTTTATTATTAATATTATATTCACTTTTTATTTTATTTGATTTTATTTTTATTTTCTTTTGTCTTATATTACATATTATTTTAATGAAATACTTTGGAAATGATTTCAGAAAATGTAAATAAATGTTGCAGAAAAATCAATCATTTAAAGTGGGATTGCGGGATGGACGACCTTATTGCATGTAAACATATCAAACCATTTGCGTTGACGATATTAGCATTAAAAAAAAGCGAGTAAAATCATTATGGTCGAGCAAGTTCGGCCATTAGATCATCCACCCCACTGCGTCTATTAACGATATTCTTTCGCTTTGGTAATAACACATCAAAAATTACACATTATTTTCATGCCAAGGGATATTTTTCATGAGAATCCGCATATTGGAATATATAGACTTTCTCTTCAGAGAAGAGCTTGTTGTTCACGATAGGGCCTATATATGTCCATATGATCCAAATTCACCAGCGTTCATTTTTTTTGTTCTATCAACACTATGGATAAATTTTCATTACAAAATGTTAAAAATTAAACGATTTTCTGAAGAACTTACTCTTCGTGAGAAATCTTATAACCATTGTCAATAGCGTTCTTGCTTGGATCAAAACTCATTCGCGTACCAAATTTCAACAATATATCTCAAAAATTGCAACTTGTACCTCGAACACAAATGTACATGGCCAGACGGACAGACAGACACACGGATAGACAGGCTTAGAATCATTTTCTGAATCGATTGGACTAACGAAAGGTGGATCTATTTTAAGCCTTTCTGCGTGTTACACCAATCCGCACAAACTTAATATGCCCTGTACCACAAGTGGTTTAGGGTATAAAAATTATGGAAGGACGCACGCGCAGACAAACTGATAAAGAATACCAAATGTAGTTAGGTAGTATTAACAAATATTTTCTAGTGAAGGAGCGAGACGTGAGAGCTTTTATATTGCTCTAGATCATGTCATAATTACTATTTCGAATGCCTATCGAGAATAGTAAAGTCGTTAGATGTCCCAATGCTACAAAGAGCAATGATTATACCCTTAAATATGGTCTGATATTGAGTGGAAAAATTTCTTAATACATTTGCTTGGCGTTTTAATATTTGATATTGATATTGCTTTTCAATATTCTCGGAGAATATTAGACCGATATCTCTTCTAGTTTGTAAACTAGTGTCTGGAATATTATTTATATCTAACGTATAAATTCATTCATAAAATCTCTAATCAAAAAATTTTCACAATAAATGCTCTTTTTCAACTTACTTTGCTTTTAGCAAACATCCTTACTTGGTATGGTTTGCTGGAGCACTTATTAAGATTTTCGTACCCCGTAAGATACATTCCGTACTGGGCAAGAAATATTTCTGCTCATTAGCTCGTTTCAAACGATTTCACTCCCCAAACGTAAAAACAGAAATTAGTAAACGCTTACGCAGTTAACCTTGGAAAGCTTGGCAGGTACTAACTGATGGGAAGAATTTTTTAGCAGTTATGTAGCGATTTTATTTGCCAACTATGTAGAGTACTTCTTTATCGAATACTATCAAGTCCAGGCTTTTATTCTAGAAAACAATTTTCGGAATTCGTATTCCGGATATAGCAAATAGATGTAAATATTGAAATTAATTACGAGTCTACGGCATATCAGATATACAAATGTTTATAGAAAAAATCGGTCATAAAGGGCGTTAGATAGCAAAACTTGTATTTCTTTGGTTGTGGGAGTGAAAATGTGAAAACATAGAGGGCATAAAAGATTTACAATTTTTTTTTTTAGGGCCAAATTTAATTAAGTTCTCATCTCGATCAAAGTAATACATCTTTTGCGCGGTATATGAGATGAGGACTGGTAAAGCACTTTTAAGTGAAATGAGAAAATTTGTATACACCCCATGCGGGATATGAGTTAAGTATAAAAATTCTAATAGAATTTCTGTCAGCCACATTAACGAAAACCATCCAAAAAAAAAAAAAATACATTTTCTTGCGCTTTACAATATTATGCGGTTATAGCTATGAGATCCATAGGAAAAACAAATATGCTTAATAAAACTGTTATTATCACATCATTATAGCACTTGCACACATGGTTACTAAGATGAAACGATAAAAGTTTCTTAAAAAACATATCATGTCTTATTTTATTTCGTTACCCCAACGCTTTTGTCTGTGACATGTTTTTTTTGTACACGTACGTACATATAAATGCGAGGGGCTTACTGAAAAGTATCCGACCTAAAGAAGGAACAAGGGAGGTTTTCTTTAAATATATAATTTTAATTTTTTTTGATTACATAGTTCCCCTCTCTCTTACGAGCGTAGTTTCTAGCTTAGGGAACAAAAGGAAGCTCTTGATGCCAACTCTGTTGAATAAGAAGGGTGGTCGAGTAGTTCGAGTGATAAATCAGTGATAAACTTTCATCATGGCAACAACTGACTTGTGACCCGGCGCACTGTTCTAATGAAACGGATATTTTGTTTGGGTGTTTTACCGCAATTTCAACTTTCAGTTTAACAAGTAACGATGCATAATATGCTCCTGTATGGGTTTGTTCGTTCTGAAAATAATTGATTAAGATAATCTCCTGGCCATGCCTAAAAAAAAAACCGTCGCCATCACTTTCGCAGCCGACCTTGAACTTGAATCTTGACCTGTTCCGATTTTTCCCACTGTTTTCATTTCTGGGCAAATAATTGGACCCAAAACATACCCAAGTTTTGTAGCGAAGTTCTGTCTCGTTCATGTTGTAGTCAGAAACTTTTCAGTCAAGCTACGTATGCGTAATTACGTGCGCTTGGCTTGATGTTCAAGTGGAAATAACGAATGAAGTATATTATTATCTTTACGCTTGCAAACGAATATGTACCGAAGATAATTGTGATAATATTGAAAACTCAATGACTTGTTTTCTTAAAGCGAAATTAAGATTTTCATGGTTATGCTATGATAAATTCTTAAAAAGATTGAGCGAGCGAACAGCTTTTTTATATTCATATTTGCTACATTCTTTTCTTGATCGTTCCTTTTGCAATTATTATATATATGTATAGATGTCGATAACCTTACAAAGTAGAAGTGTCATGCAACAACACTCGATTCTAGATCGCTTGCTTAGCTGTACTTGTATTTGTTCGCCTGTTGTTCATCCGTTTCTGCATTCCCCTTTCTCTCTTTCTTGTCTAGTCATCCGTCCATTTTTTTATTTTTTTTTTTATCTCTCTGTCCATTTATCTGTCCATCGTTCTATACCCATAATCACGTTCGTTGGATTTAAAGCTCATTGATTTATCGGTTTATTCATCCATTAGGCTGTCCAGTTTGCTTCTTCACCTATCTCTTCTACCTTTCAGTCGCATTTCCTTTGTGTCTTTGCTATTCACTCACTTGACAGTTCATCTCTGTGCTTACGTGTATTCGTATTGTTAACAAATATCTGACGAATTTCGTGATACGGTGCCGAATGAAACTAAGACTAAGACTCTATCTGAAAGCACTATCTTTAAGCAATCGCGTGCGTCATTCTCCTACTCTAAAACTAATTATCTCACCTTTTGCAAACATTAAACTTTGTACCCCGAAAAACTCGCTCGCGAGCCCTGCTGCTCCTTAACGGGTGACGAAAAATCAGCTTGTTCGATTTTCCGATGCGAAAAGAGAAAAAAAAAACATGATGTACTCACTACGAACAGACCACGAATATTGAGAGTTAAGTTAAATATTTATAAATAGCGTCAACGTTTGCATATAAATGCACATTTCTGGAGTAGCCGTTGACGCGCGTGGTAATAGTAATGAGGCACGCGCTTTTGAAGGGACAGATAAAAAAGGCAGACCTCGCTCCGGAATTGTCAGCACGCAATTTGTTGTTTGCTGATTAGCACACATGTTACTAGAAGTTACTTTATAAAGCCTACGATTATAATTTAGAAAGCTTTGCATTTCTAACTGAATCCAGACCACAATCTTCGCTTAGCCACCTTAACTATATTTTACTCGCTTATTTTGAAATGACCACATGATCATGCCCATCGGGTAAGCTACAGTTTCTCTACGCCTCTTTCATAATAGAGCGGCTATCGAAAAAAGAGGATGTTAAGAAAATGCTCTTTTCAAAAGACACCTCACTATTCCATCCGCTCGAGTCCTTTGTAGAGAATCTCCGCTACATGAAACTAACGCCATACCAACAAACCAAAACACTTAATTTACTTCGACTAATAGACCGCCCTATTAGTCAGCGGTTTTTGTACAAGAATTTTTGAAAAATGCAATCTTTTCCCATATAATGGTTTTTCAAAATTATTCGTTATATGGTAAAGAGTCGAAAAACTATTTTCAATAGCGTTCGTCCTTGGGTCAAAGCATGTTGATGTACAAAATTTCGGCAAAATATCTCGAAAATTGCGATCTGTAGGTTAAAGAAAAATACGTGGACAGACATCATAGGGACCATAGACGGAGAAACAATCTTTGCTTAGCTTAAGAAAAGGTGGATCCATGTAACTTTGTGGATGTTACATACGTTGGTACAAACTTAATATATCATGTACCGCTAGTGGTGTGGGATATAAAAGAAAAGACTTAAAAAAATCGAGATGAAAACGTTTAAGTTCATGCCTCATAGCATTCAGTGATGATCGCAATCAATCTATACAATAAATCCTTTAACAAAAAAAGTTACCCTTCAAATTTTTAACTTTCGCTAATAAGTAGCCGAGAATCGTCGTAGGGCTTTATTATTTTATTAATAGCGATAACAAATAGTTATCGCATCTTTATTATTATAACATAATATTTCATTATGTCGTCCATTTTGAAAATTATTTCCCGTACTATTAAAACGTACTTTGTTTTCCTCATGCTATCTTAACATGTTGCTTCTTCTTTAAAATGCGAAATAGCTGTCAATAACTACATAATCCCTTGAACTCAAGAGATTCGCATTCTTTTTCTCTTTTTTTTTTTTTTTAAAATTTAATTTAAAAAAACAAGCTTCATAATAATGAAGGTGTCAATTACATGTGCGGTGTTTTTGTTGATGTTGCTGCGCCAATGTACACTCTACAAAAAAAAAAAAAAAAAAAAAAAGAAAGAATGCTGCACTCGCTCTAGAACGCGAACTTTGTATTTGTGTACCCATTACCTAACGTAATTACAGAAAGGGGTATAAAAAGGAAAAGAAAAATCACTTTGATTTTTATTAACTGAGGTTGACTCAATGGCCTGGTAAAACTGATATTTATCAACAACGTCTCTAACAATACTACGTTTTTTTCTGTTAACATCTAATCTGCCTTATATTATAAGTTCTTTGGGAAAATAAGTTTAACCCTCATGGTGCAGAGATGGCGTTTTCTTCAATCTATTCCGAGTTTTTATTCGCAGTTTTCGGGAATTGGGGGAAAAGAGAATCACTTACAGTTCTACGGGCCAATGGAAAGTGTTCAAAAGTTCGTTCTTATAGATAAATGTTCCCCATATGGCTTCACGGATATATATGTCTGGCTGTTGTAAAAGGCATGACAATGTTAATACGAGTTCTACATGTAGTGCTAGTTATAAAGCAAATCAAAGAGTATTGAAAAGCTAATGTTTGTTATTGATGTTTTTTGTTGTCTTCTTTCGATTTTTATACCCTACATCTGTTGTGATACGATGTAAATTAACTTTGTGCAGACATATGTAACACGGAGAAGTGCTTAAGATAAACCCCCTTTTATTTTGAAAAGTGATTACATGGAAAAAAATTGCAACCTTTAAAGTTTCTTGACAAGAGTCCATGAGGAATAGTATTTTGGCATTTTAAATTGGTGCGAAAAATTTCTACCAGTTGGGGCAATATTTTGAGACCCCTATCATAATATCCTATCTACGAATTTGAATCATTATATGACAAAACGGTCTAATTTTCAAATTTTCGTGATGAACACTACACGGCCGAAGAAATCGATTTTACCAAATTGTAGACCACATAGGTTTACTTTTTTGGATGCCATTACATATGAGGATTCTGGTGAAATGTAAACCTTTGTAAGGTCTACTTACTAATGATTTATACTGAAAGTTTGATTACAATATTAACCTGATAAAAAACTAATTGGACAAAATTTGAACCACATGGGTGTATTTCTTGGACTCCATCCTACATAAAATTTTTCATGAGTAATAAGTCCTTCAAGAAAAGATTTAAATTTTAATGTTTTATGATGAAAATTGATCCTTAACAGCAATTTAGGCAAGAAATTAGGCAATTTGGTTCAAATAGATGTATTTTCTAGACCCTAATAATAACAACGGGCGCAACCATAAAAAAACAGGCCCTTATATAGAAAGAAAATTTAATTTCAATTTTTTTATGACGGAAACTAACTAATAATAAAATTTGTAGGAAGTAAATCAAGTTTGCAAAATTTTGATCACGTCATGTATGGTTTCCGGCATTATCTAATATGCGGGCTGTCATGAAAAGTATGCCTAGGTGTAAAAATAATTTGTAAATCTTGATGTGTTATTACCAAGACAAAAGAATAATGTTATTAGGTGAAGTAGTGTAGATTATCATATGGTCCGACCTTGCCTGACCATGACGTCCTTCCTTCTTTTTATTGCCATAAAATTGAATAAAACTGAATGTTAGTTTTTTTTTTTTTGAGTAAAATTTTGTTTTGGATTCGGACAGTCTTGCAGCCATGAAAGCATTCTTTCATTTCGGGTTAATTAATTGATACAAACGCAAACTAAAAAATTACTATAATGTAAAGTAAATATAAGCAATTAAAGAAAAAAAATAGAGCTTTCTATGGTAACCTAAGAGATAGAAATTCTATGATAAGCGACAATCAATGCCTGAAAAGCCATTCTTAATACATAATAAAAGAGTTTATACAATTATATTGTAAACTTTACATGTACATATATATATATATTATGTTATCTGCTTTTAGAAATTTCGAGAATTTTTCTTACTTAAATATTTTAAATGACCTAAAAGCCACGCAACGAGTGTAATGTCTTGATAATGCTTTTATGGTATATTATCTAACTTTATCATCATATTATTTTTCTTTTGCATTATATTTAGAGGGTTATAAACGAAAAATTTTACATGATTTTATTATTATTATTATTTTTATTATGTTCACGTTTTTATATTCACCTAACCACCAGACAAATGTATATTGATTTTTTCATCCTATTTGTAACATTCTTTAACATTTTCCTAAATGAAAGTTAGATAAAAAGGAGATTTTTAAGTTCAATTATTTACAAAATAAATCAATCGTATCCGCATGAGCAGCCTAGCAGGACAAAGGATCGCGACTAACAACTAATCAACGATTACGGATCCAAATCTCATGTACGATAGATTTCTCAATATTCAGGGCAAGCATATGACACTAAGTTATTCGGTAATCTTTAAATCCGTACTTTGTAAATCTATTTACAAAATACATAGATAATAAGTAAGTAAATCAGTAAATAAATAAATAAATTTTTTTATTTTATCCTCAAGTTTATAGAAAAATTGGTGACATAAGAGTTTGCTAGGGGTTACTTTGGAAAACACTTTCTCTACGGTTTACTAAATCTCTGACTTAAAAGAGAACTCAAGCAGAAGCAATTAAAACATCCATAGATATTAGGGTTAAACTAGACTTTAACGATTGTATTAACGAACTTTTAAATGCATGTACTAGAGCCTCTGACAAGTCTCGATTTAATCTGATTAGAATTCTAATGGATTATAAGATTTAAGCTAGCTGTTGACATTAGTACAGTAATCGATTGTGACAAGCGTTTTAAGAAGGACTGTAAGCTTTAGAGGACGACTGCAATGAATTGTAAAGCTGCGGATAATCCGTAAAGTCCGTATCGTATCCCGGTAGATTTGAAAGTTCTCTTAAAAATGCTTATTGAATGGTGATTGCATTAATAAAATTCTACTTTAAATCGTACGGTAGACATTAGTACGGTTGAATTTGATAAAGTTCGTATTGAATTGTTTTTTTTTGTTGAATTTTAATAGCTTGTAAGGTTCGCTCTAAGGCGGCTATGGATCTCCTACAATATATATATATATATTTTTTTTTTATGGTCAAATGAATATAAATGCGATTTGCACTTTGCTTTTGCACTGTCTTGAATTCAATTTATATTCATATTCGTGAACACATTTTGTGAGTCTATTATTTGTAGATTTACATACATATTTTTTCTTTTACACATACATATTTATATATACCTTAAGTTATATACAATATATATATATATATATATATATACATATATGTATATAAGTATGTAAATCTATATCTTCATTCAAAAAGATATGACTGTGATATAGAGCAGTTGTTGGATGTTTTCTGTGCACTTTTTTTCGTGGAATATTTACTGTTTTTTCCTTTTCTCTCTCTCTCTCTCTCTCTCTCTCCATATTTTTGTACAACGCTTAACAGACATTTATGCAATGAACTTGATTTCTTTCTTTTCCTAACCATTCATCTGTCGTCCTGTTTTTTCTATTTTTTTTTTTTTTTTTTTTTTTTTCATTTCTTATTTTGCTGTTCAGCTGTTCATTCAATTTGTCACGAATACAGTTATAAATCTACAGATATCCATTTGCACCAATGCTTGCAGTGCATAGATTTACTTACCAAGAAGCAAACGAAAGTGAGGTAATAGTTATGGAAATCGTTACAGGAAACTACACGCTTCTCGAGGTGTTTGATAAAATCTGCTTCATTCGTACTTTGTCTGTTTTTTTTTTTTTTTCTTTCCAAATAAAAGAAGCGAAAATAGAAGGAAATCAAATCACTACGGAAATTTAAAAATTTTATATGTATGAATATGTGTTTATGTATATATATATATGTTTTCGTTTTTTTTTTTTTCTCTTTTTAGCCTCTTTTGCATATGTGAAGATGTTAAATTGCAAAATGAAATCATGAAAATTCTTTTATATTTTTATGAGCTTAAATGGATCTAAAAAATGCAAAACGTTGTCATTGTGAATTGTCGTCATTGTCGTTGTTGTTGCTGCTGTTATTGTACTTATTCGTACAATCATTGTCATTGTCGGTGTCTCTTCGTTAAATTCTCCTTTCTCCTTCTTCTTTGCTTTTACTTTATGGTTCTTTTTTTTTGCGCACTTTGGAACATGTGACCTGCCATAAGGTTCACGGGTTTTTATGTGCACACATGCACCAGCAACACAATGAGCAAGCAGCCGAGGTTAACAACGTTAAATTTACGAATTATGAATGGATTTTTATTACAAACGAAATATAATTCATGTAAAATTGTTATATGCATGTAAAACATGGCTATAAACACCCACTCGCAGACACTCATACGTTTCGGTGCATATATGTATATATGGAAAGTGAAGCTGCAAGATTACTCTTAATGGAGAATAAAAGAAGTCTAATGAAATTCAATTCAATACATTATTGAAGGTAATAATGGCGTTCACTTTTTTTTTTTTCGTTTCCTTAAGCCAGGAAGCAAAAGGCTGAAACAACAGATATGCAAGTGAGCGTTATTCCCTGGTCTTATAATAATGTGAAAGACTGACTTCTCAGACTTTTTGTTAGTTATTCAATTGGAGAGTGTAATAAAAATTCACTATTTTGCGGTTGCGGATTACAGCAATATATTTAGGACGTTTTGTGACAACCGTAATTACGTATTCGGGAACTTATCAAGTCTCTTCGACAATCTCTCTTTATGTCAAAATGTGACTCGCGGTTGTTTGGTTGTCTTTTATTCTACTCACTTGGCCGTGAATTCCCGTCTTTTCATTTAATTGCCTATCCATCCATTCGCTTATTTTCCCGTTCTCTTGTTTTTCTTTTGGACATTCATCCTTCCGTTATTGCTTTTGTTATTCCTTCTTCGATATTTACGTCGATTTGCCGCTTCTTCCGTTTCTCTGCACATTCGTTTCTTTTGGTTTATCCTACTGCCCAATTATTATCCTATGTGTCTAGTATTCCGTTTGCCAGCCTTTGCTGGCATGTTGCTGCCGTCTAATGTTATCATGCCTATAGAGACATGTCTGTTATCTCTTTAGCCCACCGGCCCATAAGACTGTTTGTTATTTGTCCCAAGATTTGAAAGATTACGTGAAATATATTTGTGATTCGATTCGATTCGATGAATCACTTTCCAAATTAATATTAATTCGATCATGCCAACAATATTGAAAATAGTTGTATACGTCGGGCGTTTAACAGAGCGTGTTAACGAACAAACATTAGATAAAATAAAAGCGGCTTTAATCGCTTAACTAGAACGATGTGCACTTAGCAAAAAGTTCATAGGAAAAGGTATGAAATAAAAAAAAAGATGCCTCGAAACGTTTCAATCAATCAATTAATCAATCAATTTATTTTAAATTAATTAGATAAGCAGCTTTCAGAATATGTTATAATATTCTGAAGCCTAGTTTGCTTATGTTGTTTCAATGCCCATTGCTTTAGGGGCTTTTGGAGAAGTATATTTTTCCTTTTAAATTTTAAATGAAGATGACGCATTTGAATGTGAATACAAGAACTGTTTCCCTTTTCCTCGAATACGATTTTGTACCTACTACTTAATCAGCTATACTATATCCTTACCGATTACATTTATCTCACCATTTAAACATATTGAAGTGTTTTCATTATATTTCTCACATTTTTGTCTTAAATGTCGTTTTATTTCATATCTTTTTTTGCTGCTTTGTTGTAGGACGTGCCAATAAGCGGAAGTAATTTGTATTTTCATTAGAATGGCAACACATTTTGTTGATTGTATTGCCACCCATTTCTTTACACTATATGTTTTATGCATATAATATGAATATGTAAAAATTTAAGTGCACGTAGGGACTCATCATGTATGCTTTCAGTTTAAGTTCAATAACATGTACATGTAATATGTACATGTAATATTTGTAATATTTGGTTGTTAAGTGTCGCGTTCGATAATTTCAGTAACGCGACAAGAAGAACACACTTGACGGTTATGGGTACGGTATCTTCATTGATATGTTCATGAGGGTTAAAATTTGTAAAGATGCTTTCTCTTCAATTTCTGCGGATGTGACATTGGATAAATGGTCACAGAACGCAAAAGAGAGTGATGAAATAACTTCCGTTACATAATTTTTATTACTTATGTTACTTGCTTTCTGGCTAATTTAGTCTAGCCGTCTGCCTGCATTTTGTTAAAACCAATTTGTGTGTTTATAGTTTATTAAGGTGAAAAGAAGTAAAACAGGATATGCCAACGAATGAGGGACAGACACTAGACAAAAAAATAAGATAAAAAGTGAAAATGAAATAATTTTTTATTCAGAAATCTAATTAGAAGAGCAAAAAAAGAGAAGGCAGGAAAAGACCATCTATCTATACATATCTACATCACTGTGATCAAAAAATATGGTGAATTTGTATATAAAATGAAAAAATTATTATTGAATCGCTTTCAAAGTATTTGGATGCGATGTACTTGCACCAATGTCTCTCCCAATCCTCGAAACCGTCAGAGAATTGTTTTTCCCAAGAAGGCCGTAAATAGTTGCTATGATGCGGCTTTTATTTTCTCAATCGAATCGAAGCGGTGACCCTGGAGCGATATTTTGAGTTTGTTGAACAGCCAAAGGTTCCAAGATTCTAACTTCGTGGAAGACAGTGGTTGTGAAACGTTGTGTTGTGTTTGTGTGTTTCAGGTTTCTAGCGAAATCTTTTTGCGAGAAGAACTAATGTAGTGTGGGGCAGAGCGTAAACGTGGCCTAACTATTAGGCACTCTTTGCCCGTAATGCAGACTACGCAAATAATATTCGTCGCGAACACTTTGGCTTGGCAGAAGAAATTCGTAATGCGCTGTAATCGCACCAATCGAAGAAGAGTGCCAACATGGCCTTGATTATTGAAGGACCTTGAATCGATTTTCGGACTTGAGTAGCCTTTCACTTGATATCATCTCGGATCAGGGGTTTCCGAGTCATATATATAGATCCAAATCTCATTTCCCGCAATGCAGCGTTTCATGCCTTGCTGACAACTAACACTCATTGCTTTACAAATGTCAATGGGACGCTTTTCATTTCTAAAAAAGTAAATCTCTTCGGAATAAATCGAGATTTTAGGCACCTTTTAAAAACAGTTTAGATTGATGGAATAAATTTGTTTTAAGGTGCAATTTTTAGGTGTTTTTCTAACTCCTGTTTAGATTTTCGAATTTTTTGTTCGTTATCCGTTTTATTTTTTTTTTTAAGTAAAAAAAGCCCATCTAACATAGCTTGTTGTAATGTACAAAACTAACACTTGCCTATCTATTAATTAGGTCAATTACAGGAAAATCATTTATTATACTCGGGGGAAAATAATGTTTTTTAATTTATTTGTTATGTTAGTTGCACTAATACAATATTCATCACATACTCGATTTGTTTATTGGCAAACCGTTGTTGATGATCTAAATCACTCAGTCAAGTCGACTTGATGTTCATCCCTCCCCTTCCCAATCTGTTTTTATGATAGCCACCGAAATATGGGGTCTGGTCGTTTTATCGAAACGCTTGCAACAATCAGAAGGAAGACCCTACCAAGCATATATATATGATGTTCTTGATAAGCATCAAATTCTGAATCGATTTAACTATGTCCATTTTTCTGTCTATGGATCACAAAAATAAAACCAAGATCCTCAAATTTAGGAGAAGCATTGCACATTTTTGCATACAGGTTGCGATGGACACGTCCACAGTAAAATTTAAGCTGAGAATACTTCGACTGTTCAAGATCGAAAAATATAATTTTTTTTGTGCATTGCTCATATCCTACAAAAGATATAATGATAACATCTTTCACGTATAATCTATGGGTGCTACCTGTAGAAAAGCGTGTACAACAAGACACGGTCACCCAATATCCAGGGACGCGGCTTTAATTTCGTAAGTGCAAGGGTGCAAAAGAGTTAATCATTTGTTGCGCAGATTGATGGTTTTGATAAAACACAAATTTGCGAAACGCTATTCCCTTGATCGAAATGATGTTGTAAAGTGTAGGGGAAATAATGAACAAAGTCTTTGCTTGATGGTATCAACGTAAGAGCATCGGTACCCCTTGACTTCTAGGCGTGAGAATGCAAAAGGTTGTTTGTTAGATGGAACATGTATTTGAAGTGCGAAAGAAGCAGTCAAGTACTTGGAATTTTCAAAGTGATATATGAAACACTTAAACGCAGCCGATACTCGCATTTATTTCCTGATCAAGATGTCAAGTAGAACACATACAAATGCTAATTACTTCTTCCTTCCTCTTCTGTCGATAATCCTTATTGACAGTCATCGCACTCACATTTGTACGAGCCCTTCTTCAGTTAGATATAGGGAAAAATAACAAGCAAGAAAATTATTTTCGGTTGAGACCGAATCTTTTATACTCATCACCGTTACCCTGAAAAAACAAAAAAGATGAAAGAACAACATTTTTATGCTCTACAACATGGAGTGTAGGAATATCTGTTGAAATTTTTGTAAATTTATCTGCTATAGTTTATGAGTAATGTGCGTGAGTATGGGCGTGTTCTTCGAACGATCTGGCCCATTTTCAATACAAACCTGCTGCAAGAACTTCCAATGCTTCTGCGAAACTTGAAGTTGATAGCTGTTGTGACCAGGAGAAGGTTTACAATAGTCACTTCACGATTCGACAGACAGACATGCTTAAACCGATTCAAAGTTTGATGCCGTCCAAGAATACATATACTTTGTCGGGTCTCTGGTGCTTATTTTTGGGCTTTGAAAAGATATTACCAAGATCGATAAAATCTCCCACCTCATCCTTTGGTGATGGGTATAAAAAGCGAAAATTGGAAAATGTATATACAAAGCATTTACTATTTGTAGTAAATGCCTAAAAATGAATGTAAAATAATACGGGAACTCTTAATAAGTTCACTGCGTCTGTTACAACCAACTATAAGGGTGTTTCGTAAATTTTAGATATTCGTGGGTATTGAAGGATATTTAAATCTCGTTCTATGCATTTATTCGATCAAACTTATGCTAAAGCGCACCGAGTTTCCATATAGGATCTCACAAAAGCGTTTTATTTCATTTTATCCTATTTTGGGGTTATGTTAAGGTTTGCTTTAGTTTTTATAAATTTGTCATTCAATCATTGAAAAAGACATTCATTACTACTTTTATTGTGCTACATACGTAATGAATGATTAATGCATTTTTATCTTCTCTCTCTCTCTCTCTCTCTCTCTCTCTCTCTCTCTCTCTCTCTCTCTCTCTCTCTCTCTCTCATGCACCGAGCTATGGTTCACTAAAGACGTGCGGTACTTTATGAAGGCCTCGATGCGTCTTTCTTAGATGGCTTAAAGGCATTTCAAAGATCTAAGATCTACTTACTTTCAACGATGGGTATAATAATAGGATTGGTATATGCTATGCGGACTCAGTTTCATTCTTTATTATTATTTTTTTTTTTTGATACTCTATATACGCATAGAAATTTTCTTTGTATCAACCTACGTATTGTGTTTTAAGTCATTTACAGGTCTTTACTGAAACATAAAAAAAATTATATATATTTCTTGAGTCTTCTTTCGTATTGTATGAAAACGAGTGGTAAAAATTTTTGTTTCTTTTTATTATACTTTAAGAGCACGCCACGGCAATGGAAAAAAAGATCAAAGCTGTAGATCAAAAATTTGATAGCAAAAGAACAATATCGTTTGCTTCTTCTTTTTATTCTTTGTCCAAATCGATATCATTACCGGGACTGTCACGGCCGCAATTAAAAATATCAAGATTGCGCAAGAATCCAAGAGGCCGTGTAACGATCAATAATTCCCCTAACCATTGTCGATTAGATGTCGGAACAAGAAATCAAAACTTTCCATGTTCAGGAGGTCATGGTTGTGAGTCGTCTTCGCATACTGCTGAAGTTACAGAAAAGATCGGTACAGAACATTGCCGTAAATATTCGAATGCAACGGGTGATGTTGAAAAAATTTATTGGCAATTAAATGACGTATTTGCGCAACGTTTACAAGATATTGCCAAGAGTGCTGACGACAATAAGGAGGTAAATTGGAATGACAGAAGAAAGGCAAAACTGAAAAAAAAAAAAAGTTTTTTAATGATTTTTTAATTATATTTGCACAGCTTAAGCTTGCAACCTACCAGGATTGGACAGATGTATTGCTTAAAATAAATGATTCGGTAGTTACCAATACAAAGCAATTGGAATTTGATTTGGCCGAACATTTAGAGAGTTTGCGGCAATTCAATGCTCAACGTCGCGAAGAGTTAATTAAATTATTAACGAAAAGTCGTAGGGATTTGTATTCTTTGGTTAAAATTATCCAAAATCTATTTCAGAAGGGCGAATGGGATTTTGAGGTTTTTCAAGGTGTATCATTTGAAACCATATCGTTGGCTCAGATACTAGGTATCGACGATCCAACTAACGACAAAGTGAAGGGTAGAAGAGCCAAAATCAAAGTACGTTGAATTAATTCGTTACGAATTTTGATCTCGTTATTCATTTTTCTTGTTGTTGTATTTTAAATTTTTAGAAAGACCTTGAATTGATAGAAGAACGTCAGGTATATAAACAAAGTCAAATTGCTTGTTCATTGTTTAATTGATTCAGATTATATTTTATAGTTAATGGGGAAGGTTTTATTTTTATATTAATAATCTTTCGATTTCATCTGCATCTCTTTTTTTTTTAATTTCTTTGACATTTTGTCTTTTTAAAGCTTCTACGTAATATAGAAGCTTTAGTACTTGAGCTTACTGAAAAGGATGCTGAGATTGAAGTTCTTAGACGCGAGATGGCTTGTGTGGAAGATCAAATAGATTATAGCTGGGACAAGCTTCAAATCAAAAACGAGACTATCGAGCAACTGCAAAAAACTCGAAAGAGTGATGTTCTTAAAGTGTCTAAATCGTATGTGCATGCTTTCTTACTTGGAGCTTTAACAGTCTTGTCAGGAAAATTTTAAATAATTGTGTAGAAAATGCAAAAAAATCAAATAAACGATGAAAAAGGGTAGTCGAAAAGTCGGAAGGCCTTTTATCCGTACATACATACATACATACATACATACATACATTAATAATACATACGCATAATTGAAATACTTATACATAACTAATTGCTTGCAATAATACACGACAAAGGCGGGTAACATAAAAGTCACGGTACTTCCACTACTTTCGTATAGATTTTTGTTTGTGCATTGTTGACATACAATAAATATCATGTTATGTAAAAACACACTGATAATTACTTTGGTCAAGTTAACGTTTTTTAATTTACTGCAATTATGAAGAGGAAACTTTTTCTTTCGGCTGCCAGTGATGCGCACTTACTCTGCGAATTGTTCCATTTATTTATGAATGCACGAATGCATGAATGATGCAAAATGTTTTATTTAAATAACTTATTGCTTACTCCCTGGCAGCATATTTACGTCCTGGAATGCATGTTCAAAGATCATTTGCAAAAGTAAATATTTTTTTAAATCGTCGTAAAAAATAAAAAGTTGTTCGCGAAAAGATAGTTATTGGCTTCTGCAGTCGCAAATTCTTACGGAGTTTTGCATTCATGCATTCATTGGATTGAATCAGCTCATAGTATACTGCGATCAGTTGGTCCACCAAATACGGAGAGAGAGCATGACTTTGACCTTTTTAATAATAAGAACTCGCTTGCGTACCAAGTTTTTATGCTTAACAAATTCCTGGCATCTCTCGTTTTTCATTATTCATCAAGATGCAGCAGCACGTTTCTGCCAACCAAACGGAGAAACGGAGTAAATCTTCTCGCAAATTTCGGGAATGTTCGCACTCACCGTCGTCTACTATGACCATAACATAAATGCTCTTATGTGAAATTTTGCATAAAATAGTGTTAGTTTCAATGATTCTTGAAAATCATCACACAATATACGAGGTGTGTTCAAAAACGAGGGGAGTTTTCAATTTTTGTGGCCTATGTACGATTTTTGTTATGTTCGTACACATGATATAAAGGTGTCTTGGTGTGTTTGGCGATATTTCGCTATCGGAAAAAATGAATCAAGGGATCTTTGTTAAATTCTGTGCTCATTTAAAAAGTTGACTGTGGCATTGCGTGAATCTAGTTTGAACAAAAGAAAATGCTAATAAGTGACGCAAGTTCTTTACAGAAGGCCGAGAAAATGTCGATGACGATGACTCAGTGCGTCGACAATCGATGAAAACGATGAAGCACTGAACAAAATTGTTATGGAGGATCGTCGAATCACTATTAGAGAAGTTGCTAAGGATGTGCAATTTTTTCCGATATTTTGAGCATGAAACATGTTGCAGCGGAGTTTATACCGAAATTGCCAAATTTTGACCGAAATGCTTTCCCATGTCTTGGCCAAAAGCAACACCATAATCATGCCTTAATCACCATATTCATCGGGATTGGCGATATGCGATTTTTTCCTGTTCCCAAAACTGAAGTGACCCATAAAAGGGCGAGGTTTTGCCACGATTAAGGAGATAATGACTGCATCGCTGACAGAGCTCACGGCCATGCCAAAAGGCGCATATTGAAAGTGTTTTGAGGATTGGAATAGCTCTGGCAGAAGTGTATTGTATCTAAGATTGACTAGTTTGAAGGAGACAAAGCAGATATTTATGAATCAATAAATATTTTACGAGAAAAATAGCAAGTCACCTATTGTTTTAAACGCACCTCGCATAATTTATTTTTAAATTATACGCAATAATAATAGGCCTTGGGTCTTTGAATATATATAAGGTCATTATAGATGATCTTAACGGGCAATAACGCATCCGACATTTCAGCTAAACCGATTGGCCACATGATAGATATGAAGGAACAATCACCGGGAAAAAGGAAATTTTTATCGCTGTATTAGTTAGTTGTTGCGTTGTAGTTTACAAGCGGTTTACAAGTGATGAGCTGAATCGAAAATCGTTTCTTCATTTTTACGCCTCCTACGAATGCTTGCCACAAACATGACATGCTTAATGACATGAACGAAAATGAATTCACGATTTGATACAAACGTTTTGACAAAATTAATATATCCTCAATACACAAATGAAAAAGAAAAAAAACCATGACGTAAATAAAATATTACATCATGTATTTTTTTATGAAATAATCCTATTGTTACATCATTCAATGAATTTTTGATCTTGAATATGCGATATTGGCTATGATTCGTTTCAAGCGTTGCTTATCACCTAAGGCCGATTTATAACGTAATCGAAACTTTGATTATGCAAATGTTAGAATATGTGCTTAGCGGCGACACTGACGACTTCTTATGCTAATGCTCGTATAGAAGTGTAGGTATGAAAAGAGATGGTATTAAGAAATCGTTGCCGATTATATTCTATGATATAATGATGTTCGAGATTAATTGTCAGATATATATATAGAATCGATTAAAGTGCTTGAAAGCTTGAAAAAATTTTAGAAAAGCGAAAACGAAACCGAATAAAAAAGAGAAAAACAAAATGTATTTAAAAATTTTTGATTAGTTTCCGTCGTTATATCAAACGAGCAGAATCTTTAGAAAACAAAAAAAAAAAAGCAAAAAATGAGAAGTCAACTAAGCATACGGGAATCATAGGCAAAGTTGCGGAATTGAAAAGTTTTCTTTTTGTTTCTTGCTGTTTTATGTTATTTAACGCTCACTGGAAAGAAAATTTTCATTTTATATCCATCAGCAAAAGATGGAAGTATAGAAGATTTGTCCTTGCTCTTGTAACGGACAAAGCTACACAATAGTGATATTTTTTTTTTTTTTTTTTCTTTTTCTAGTACTTAAAGGTATGTCTAATAATCTCCTTGAAAAACTATCATTACTGCGCTTTCCTTTCCATTCAAAAGGAAATGTCAGAATATCTTCTTAGACTTTTTAGGCTGTTACAGTGGTTTACGCCTTCAAGGGATATGGTTATGTATTATTAGTAAGATTAAAATTATAAGTCAGCCTGAGCTAAATGGTTGTGTCCTGGCACAAATGTTTTCATTTTGAGAATATGAATAAGTTAACCATCAACTATCGGACGTGTGTCCAATTAAGAAAAAAGGTTCACAATTGTTTGTAGTTGAAGGGGTATCCAAAGTTCGTGCCAAGATGAATAAATAATTCTTAGCTGCCTTTCTTTTCAAAAGAGACAAACGGCTTTAGTTGTTTTTAATGTTCAACCAAAATAAATATAATTTTATCTTAAATTGGTTTTTGTGCCGTAACATAATTAGTTTTGTGTGATCTACAAACAAATACTCTTTAAAACGAAAGTTTACGGAATGATAAAAACTCGCAAAAAAAAAAATTAATAAATTTTTTTTTTTTTTTTTTTTTTAAGTGAATAGAATCCTTTACATACTAAAGCATAACATTTTTATAGAAAAAAATTGCAGAAAATTATTATCGGTC
>CCAG010012239.1:0-52702 GCA_001077435.1 Glossina morsitans morsitans
GCAGAAAATTATTATCGGTCTCTGTCTCTTTCTCTTTCTTTCTCTCTCACTTTCTCTTTTTTTATTTCCTTTTGCTGTAAGTTTTTCTGCCGTTTCTTTTTTTTTTTTTTTTTTTTTTTACTACGTCAGTAACCAGCAACAACACCTGACGAGAAATCACAACTTTGGTTAGAAATCAAAATGGAAAAATATTCTGTTAGGTTCCAAGTTAAACCAAATTGCAATATAAGGTAGCTTTGTGAGTTTTTTCTTGATGTTTTTGTTGTTGTTGTTGTTTTTGTTGTTGTTGTTTTGCAGTTTCCTTCTATAAATCCTGAGATCACCTGCTTGTGTTGGATGCGTTAAATAAAAACAGAAAGGCGTTCGCATAGGTGTTGCTATAGGTGTACGAGAACGTGGAGGTTTTTAAGCAAAAACTAATTAAAACTTGTGAGACAAGCATTTTTTATCCATAATACCGTTGTTAGTATGGTTGTTGCCGTTGTTGTTGTTGTTGTTGTTATGTTAGTATTGTGTTTGTTGTCTGTGTTTACCAAAGTGTTTTATGTGCACACACATACACCCACCCACCGATACACACACATACACACACAGACACACACACACACACACACACGCACACACACACACACACAAACACTCAATTTCTTACTTACACTGTTATTACACACAACACTTTGCCTTAACGCCCACCCATAAACGTTTGAATAGCAAACTGCAGCAAGCAACAAGTAAATAACAATTTTTCAGAGTCACTTACTCACAAAGCGTATATTTCGTTGCTGTTGCTAAAGTTGCTCTACGCTCCGCTCACTCTTACTCTTCCTACACAAGGCACCATGCGAATTTGTCACAGGTGGTAAATGAATTTAAATATGAACAAAAAAAAAAAAAAAGATTAAAAAAAGAAAAAAACAATGTAAAGAAAAAAAAATTAAGGAAAAATTCTAAACTTTTATACTAATGCTCTGTCTGTTATTGTAACGGTTGCCACTGGTTTTCGTTTCATGTGCTAGTGTTTGTTGTTACGGTACAGTACCAAATCCTCTTTCTTTATCTCCTTCTCACTCTTTCGCTCGCATTGGCTCAGTTTGTGCGAAATATTGTATTTATTTATAATGATAAATCCACATATATTTGTGTTTCTTTCGCTATATTTACTTTCACACAAGAACAAATCTGTGGATGAAGTTCTCGCTTTCGGAAATAAACAGAATCTATGACAGTTAACGTATATAAAACAAAAAGAGTATTAATAAAAATAAAATAAACAAAAAATTATAGTCATCTTACATCGAATCAGTTAATACCCATCACTTGCCTGTTATTTGCTTATATAAATATTTTATAACCAAATGAAAAGACAATATTTTAGCAAACGGAGGGCGTGATGTAAGCGTAGCACTACCTATAACTCTTTGGACGCTATATGCTATCTATTCGTACAATGCAAGAAACTGCAAGAAATACTTGCATACACATTTTTCCACTTCCACTTTATCCTTTTCACATTTTGAGGTCATATTTTCAAATTGACTCTAGTTTCCTTCAACATTTCGCTTTATGTAAGTTATTGTTGTACTATAACTTGCTTGCAAAAAAAAAACAAAACAACACGGACTGACTGACTCACTTGATAGAGGATCATTATATGTGTTTCCCCTTCTTGAGGTTATGTTCTAGCATTTCTTTTGACGTTTTAATCTTACAAGATTTATTGTTTAGAGCGTTATTTCCCAGCCATTAGTTAATTAACATAAATGCCAAAATACAATTATATCAAATATAAAAATTGTATGCTTTTAGTACTCACCTTGGCGGTATATATATATTGACCGCACTTTTTTTTACGTCTGCCGCAGCCAGCTTACAGCAACTCTTCAAGATTGATGCGTACTCAGGCCAGCCGAATTTTATTTGCAAAAATTTGGAATAATTGAACATATTTCAAGTGTGCTTTGAGAAAGGGGAGCGAAACTATGGGATCAATTGGTTCACCCATAGAAGTGCCGAAACCTTCACCTCTTCGTGGTGCTCCCTAGAAACATTTTCTGCTGCATTATGGCTCTTTAAGAGTCGCACAGTCAATGGCTAAGAAAGGTTTAAGGCTTCTATCTATAACCTAGCAATAGGTTTTTCTCATTGGAAAGCGGAAGGGGTCTAGTCGGAAGGGGCTTTTCTTTTTATTCAAAGGAAGCATTTCTTTCCCTATTAGGTTCTCTTGGTGGAGGTCATCTAAGGATGGCCAGCGATACCAAGTGGGCTGGGGCACAGATAGGTGTGTGTTCTGTGCGACGACAACCTTGGAAGCATTATTTTCCTTGAGAAAGGATAGTCAGGCTTGGCCGTCCGGGACGTGTGGAGAGTCCGAAGGCAAGAGCGAAAAGCGTACAGTATGAGATCACCCAAAGCTGTATAGCTTGGTGTAAGTTCTGGTTTGAACGATAAGCCAAGAAATTAAAGGGTGTCCACGGGGGTCAGGTTGCCCAAAGTTGGATTGCTCTGGCAGGATGATGCACACAACCCATCGGAATGCCGGAGAATGCCTTCTTGCCTGACCGCTGGGTACGGCCCTTCGGGGAGTATTCGTGGTGGCTGTGGTTACCCCAAAGTCTCGCGGGGAGCTATTGAAGAGGTGCTTAGATAGGCCTCGACGTAGACCACTAAGCGAGAATTTGGCCCACACCCATCTTCTATTGCGGTACTTCAGGGTAGAAAGGCCTCCTTAAATGGGGATTGTCTTTCTCCCTGGGGGGTCGTCAATCAACTTACCTCGATTGCCAATGGTTGTAGGCAACCCGTCTGATTAAGACACATGTCAGGTGCAGACGTAAAACACACAGAGCAATCTGTGCTTTGAGAAAGATAGCGAGCGCAAAGTGTTATAGGGTGAAGAGAGAGATTAGCACAGTGGACTTTTCTAATGTCGTAAAACCATTTTTTTTTTTGTTTTTTTGGGATTTCGACCAAACTTCACATTTGTGATCAGTCTAGTTTGGCAAATTAACGTGGAAAGATTTACGGGTGGACAACAAAAGCAATGAATGTATTGGATCTACGTTTCGCGAAAGTTGTGGTCGAGATAATCGATAGAGACAGAGCTTATCAATCGCAATATAATTGAAAAATTTGAAAAGAAAAGCTTATTAAAATCGTAAACGTACTGCTGGAAATGATGATGCTGCGAATCAAAGTGTGGATAAAACGCGAAAGCAAGCAATTAAAGACTTCGTTCTCAATAGATTTGGACATGGGCTTCCTTTTAGGCCTACTAGATATTTTTTTTTTAATATAATCAATTTCTCAGGCTCATTATTCGCGCAAGATGGTGACGGTCAGAAAGACGTAAGGTAAGAGAAAGAGATACTAAAGTGTGGATAAAACGCGAAAGCAAGCAATTAAAGACTTCATTCTCAATAGATTTGGACATGGGCTTCCTTTTAGGCCTACTAGATATTTTTTTTTTAATATAATCAATTTCTCCGGCTCATTATTCGCGCAAGATGGTGACGGTCAGAAAGAAGTAAGGTAAGAGAAAGAGATAGGGAGATGGCTGCAGTCGTGTATCAGCTAAGCACCTACCATCCTTGCGATCAAGGTGAATTTTATGGTATAGAGATTTGATTAGGGGAGTCAAACCTTGGTATCTTGATAGTCATGATTCTTGCGCAATTAGATAATCTTGCCTTGAACGGTATGTGATTTCAGTAAAGATGACCTAATATGCCATATATCTCGTGACACAATCCATTAACTGATAGAAAAATTAATAATGTATAGCTATTGATGACATTTTATTGGAGACGAAGCTCCAATTTAATAAAAACATCTTCATTTAACACAGTTTCGACTGTGAAAATATTTTTTAATTTAATAAGAAAATTATTTAACTTTTATGTTGGGGGCAGTTGTCTAAATTAATGGGTTCGCAATAGTCAGACGAGACTAGTAAAGGGAATCGAAATAGTAGTATAGATTAAAACGTCGTAGATGAGATATAGACGTAAGTCGATTATAAGAACATCTTATTACAAGCGATAGAACGGTTGAATCCAAAGATTTTAAAGAAAATTAAAGAAACCGAAGTCTTCTGATTTCTTCTGGTTTCCATATAATTGTAGTGGTTTCTTATGAATTGTGAATTTGTCAGATATAAATGTAATATGGACTGAACTATGTACAGTTAACCGAGAGAGAGAGAGAGAGAGAGAGAGAGACGTAACGGATTTAGTTATGGAAATACGCTTCAAAGGTTTCAAACTTTTTTTTATTGCATGACACTTCAAACTAATTTCCCATAGATGTTTTTGCATTTTTGTGTTTGCCTCTTCGTCCACTTATACTACCGATACCGATTTCATGCATTTTTCTGGTGGAATGTCCGTCTTTCGGCTCATTCTTTCGTTTTCGTTTTCTTTCTCCATGATGTCCATTTAGTCGGCCCGTTCGCCGATCTCTGTAGGACCTGCAGTATTGGAATTGCTAAAGCCGCATAGTTTGACTTCACACTTAGAATATATATTTTTGGCTTTGAAAGACAAAAACCTAAGAGACTTGTACAATATGTTAAGAAGTGATCTACGAAAGTCAACAAATATCCGCGATAATATTTTCATAAAGAATGTCAAATCAATTGCAAGGAGTCATCTTAAGACTTTTCCGGAATCATGGAAGCACGACGGAAACATTGCGAATGGTAGCGCCTGTCTAATTTCATCTTGCGTAATCTAAAGATCTTGTGTAGAAAGACAATAAATAAATAGAAATAAATAAATACGTGTCGTGATGACGTTTTTTAATGTCGCATGTGATGGGTGACTTAATGTTGCCATTATTTTT
Organism: Glossina morsitans morsitans; assembly: GCA_001077435.1. Taxonomy (NCBI): domain Eukaryota; kingdom Metazoa; phylum Arthropoda; class Insecta; order Diptera; family Glossinidae; genus Glossina; species Glossina morsitans. The sequence continues at coordinate 4,840 of CCAG010012239.1, forward strand.
ATGCTACACTTTTGCTAATTTTATTTACTTTATAAACGATACTGAACGGGGAAAATCTTTTTTTATTTTCATTATATTGATTATATATATATATACCTCTGTTTATATGTATCTTTAGAATATGATGCATTTTCTCTCCTTCATTTTAATAGACGAGATTATAATAGGAATAAATATTGGCTGTGACTGGAAAAACTCTATGCATTAAAGAAGAAAGTATTAAGTTTTAATCTGCGTAGTTAACGTTAAGAATAAAATAAAATTTTTTTTTTTTTTTTTTTTTCTTTAATAATAAAATGAATTAAAATTTAATTTTCCAGATTTTATTTATTTTTAATAAACTTTGAAAATATGATTATTAACGTATATATGTAAAGAGTGAGCGCCGGTGAACAGAAAGTAAGGCAAGAAGGGAAATGCGTGTACTTTCTGTGACTTATCTTTCTTTCCCTTTTCAAGAAACCATAAGAATTATTATTTGTTTTGTTTTTGCTCCTTTACACCCAGGAGAATAGTAAAAGTAAAGTAAACTAAATGTATCGTTGTGTTTGCAATTCCTCGAAAATGTGAAATGAATTTCATACAATTTCATGATAATCAGAATGGATTTACGTATGACTTCGCATTTAACTATGAAAGATGGTCAGAAGTCAATTTATGCGAATCTTAAAATTGACTGAACTTCTTTCGGAAAGTGGAGGTGAAATGTATGAGAATATAGGCAAATAAGGTGATTTCGAAACGCATTAACGGATTACATGTTAGATCGTAGCGCAATAAATTGAACATGGATTTTGAAATTGACTTCCTTGGCCTTTAAGATATGTCCTAAGGCGAATTAAACGGCCTTCTTATTTATATATGTCTCCTTTATCCTTCCACTTTTTGCATTCTCGCTCAAAATGACTTAATTCTGTCACGCATAAAATTAAACAAACATCATTTACTTACTTACTTACTTACATCATCCACAGCAATATTCTCTATGTATTCTGTATATATATATATATATATATATATATATATAAGAATGAACGAGAAAGACTGAGATGAAAGAAGAGGCAAAATTCAAATTAACTACTTTTGCTTATATTCTGCATTGTATATGTAATATTGTGTGCTCAATATTGTGTTGGTTGGTTTGTTTGTTTGGTTTGTCACTACAACTTATTGACAGCTTTACATTTCTCACAGTTGATGACAGTGATGACAGACATCAAGGATATTATATTTGTCCGTCTGACTGTGTGTCGATTTGTTTCGTTCATTGCGTTCATTCGTTCCTTCATTTGTCTGGCTGTTACATTTAAATGACTTGATTATGTTAGTGTCTTCTCATAAGTTTTAGTTTAAAGGTCAAATGGCGACCCATGCGTTTGTTATCCCTCTCATTGCATTAATCAGTCAACCGTTTTATTAAAATGTAATTAAAATTTTCTCCACTTAACTTAAAATTGACTGTCCTTACTATTGCTCGAAATTCGTTAAAGAATATGGTAGATGATAACTGCTTTTAGAAGCAACAATAGAGGGAAAATTTGTTGAGATGACGGATGGCAACTTTATAGGATAGTCGTGACGGCATACTTCAAAGCATTTTACAACTAATAAGCAGACATAATTGAAACGTTTAAGCTAACGATTTTGATTTCTTAACTATAGATTTTTGTTTATTGCCAGACTACTACTGCTTGCTCAAAGAGTTATACCAACTTGTCTCCATTGAAGATACGTTCATTCCTTAAGAGTTATTTTTTCATTTTCTTCGTCTCATTTTGTTTTTCGTTTGTTTAATTCTATATTTTTGTGCATCTTGCATCAGTGGTGACTATCAGTATTATTAAGAATAAAGTGGTCAACGAATAAGTCTTCTTCTACTCGCGAGTAGGTACATAACACGAAGGAAATAAGGGAGGTCATTTCTGATCTTCCCATTTTATCAACATTACAACATTACAAACACTTGTTAATGATGTCGAAAATAATAAAGTTGTAGTAAAAATTCTTCGACAAAACATTACTAGGGGATATACACAATGTTCATCTATTGATAAGGTCTTGGGTAGACATTTGTTTGAAGTGCAGCTGCAATTATTCGCGAAATAAATTTGTAGAGTCTCTGAATGCTTTCCAATGGAATATTGTCTGACTCTTTTGCCGAAACATTCGCCAATCGCTTCGCTGATGTTGGTAATGAAATCTGTGCCTCAGTCTCTGCTCTAAAACTCCCCGTAACGGTTCAATTATATTAAGAACTGGCGATTGTACTCCCCAGAAAAAAATCGATGATATTCTGATGGTCTTCGAACCAAGACTGAACCTCTTTCGATGATGCATTATCATCTTGGAATGTGTCTGAGTCTAGCAGCACTATGCTAACCAAAGCAGGAGCTTCATAATCGGGAATGTCGAGGTAGTGGTTCGCAACAATCCGGCCAGTGATGTAGACGAGAACGCCAGCGGGATGCCATGATATAGCCGCTCAAGTCGTATTGCAACCTCCCCATGCTCGACTGTAGCGAGCAGGCAGTGCGGATTGTTAGTTTGCTTTGGGGTTCTCGACACATAAACCCGACTGTTCGCCGTTATCTATATTAACAATACTCCCCATTATAATGATCTGCTCAGCATGGATGATATTGAAACAAGTGAGAAAGTTATATTCGACGGGGCCGAATCTCGCATAAACACTTGTAACTTTTTGTGAGCATGGCCGATTTTTCCCATTCTTGCATGTAAAGAGTGCAATTTTCCTAATTTTTACAATTTGTGACTAGCGAGCAAAAACCCACAAATTTTTGTTAAGAAAAACGGGATTTGCGTCTAGTTTATGCTTCACTGCGGGCTTCTGCTTTGACCAATTTGACCCATTTTCAATATCAACATGCGTGCAAAGACTTCCAATGGTTCTATCAAATTTGAATTCGATATCTTCATTTTTGCGACCACGAGAGGGTCAACAACAAACAACACAAAGACACACAACCGGGCGCACATGGCTTAATCAATTCAGAACTTCACGTTGATTAAGAATATGTACCCTTTATAGGGTCGCTGAAACTTCCTTTCGGGTGTTACATAGGTTATGAAAAAAAAAAAAAAAAAAAAAACAAAATAAGTATACCTCCGTCCTCCAGTGGCGGTTATAAAAATAACTTTAGACTAAATAAAGAAAATTAAATCCTGTCTTGGTGCTGGAGATTAAATAAATTGAAAATTTCTTTTTCCTCAGTTTATTTATTGCAACTTAAGTTTTTACAGTGCGCTAACAAAGAAGCAGAGAGCGATGTCGAGTATTTTTTTTTTAAAAGAAACCTTTTATGCCTTTTTTCTTGTTCTAGCATCTGATTGCCGTTGTAGATTAGAACCTTGTAAAGATTATTTCAATACCTAATTATATTATACAGAAACTGAGCCCGCAGCATGCAGGTACTGAAATAAGAACATAACCTGTACGGAGGCCTTGTTTCACAAATCGATTCATCGTTAAATTTTTTTCGGGATTACAAAGAGGATTTGGGTCTAGCAAAGTGAAAAATGAAAAGAAATCTAATGAATGCGAATGTCTATGTTTAATTTTCTCTGTATTTTCTTTTATAAAACTTGTAAGTCTTTCTATTAGAAATCGAGAGCATTTTCTCTAGTCGCCTGACATTTATTGAACTACTTATAACATACTATATCTCCTATAGTAGTATATAACTGTATATCATTTTTATACAATCAAGCGAGTCTTTAATTCATAATCACGGACCGGATGGGACGGTTGCTCGTGCCTGCTCGTCTAAAAAGTATAGCATCTTTGGCATCTAATAGTGAAATGTCATTGCGCCGAAAGTCGTTTGGCAGATAACGCTTGTGACGTGATGTACATTTAATTCTCAAAAATTAAAAAAAAAATTAAAAAAAGTGCAGGTTGTGTAAGACGCAAAAATAATAACACATTGATTTAAATGTAATTGAATAAAGAAATATAAGGAAAAGAGAAAACGCCCCAAAACGAGTCTCTACCGTTACTAAGACCCAGACAAAAAACAGCGTGTTCACGCTGGGGCTCTCTTTTTACCACGCGACGAATCGTCTGTTGGTGATGAGAAAAAAAAAAGAATTTTCATACTACTTTATTAATTGTCACAGGTAGTAAGTAGCGTTTGGAAAAGTTTGCGCGAATTATAAGAAAAGTATTTTACCAAAAATATTTAAACAAACATGATTCAAAACGCTTTTATTCTGAAATGTCAGGCTGTTTCAGAGATTGGGCGCGATTGGATCATAAAAAATTTTACAAGAAAAACCTGCAAGCAGGTCGCTACATGTTGTCATCAAAAACATATAGCGACAAATTGCCAAATGTTGAACAGTTCAGAGAAAGCTTTCCGTCGCATTACTTAACGCATGAGTAGTCGAGTAGGCAAAGGATCGCGACTAACAGCAAAATGGTCGCAGGTTCAAATCTCATATGAGCATATGATTTAAGTTATCCGGCGGCAGCCTATTTACTAAATATGTAAATTATTTACAAGATTTGTAGACAATAAATAATAAATAAATAAAAAAAAAAAACTTTTAATTGACTACAACTAAGGAGAGTTATTGCAATGAATGATGAAAAGTGGCAACATAAGGCAGAAGTCAACTGCAAAGAGGACTTTGATCGAAGCGAAAAGAGACTCTAGATTCCGTAGCTGAAATTAGGGTAATAAATAAGCGATCTATGCTTAATGTTCGATTCAAACTATAGCTTAAGCTAATTGTGCGAGGCAGACGAAGCAGACTTGGATCGAGAAGGTCCAAGGCTCCAATTATCCGAAACCTGGCAACGAGCAAAGTGTCAAAGCCATGCGCTAGTAACGCCAGCTGATATAAACAATCAATGTTCTTGGAGAAGTCGGCTGAACTGCAAGATATGAAGGACAACAAACAAAGCTTTCCTATAATGAATGTGGGTATTGGGAGGCGGAGTGCTAGCATTCAGCAAAGGCTACAATTATTGTTCTTAATCCCTATTTTCGGAGGCTTTACATTGCGTATAGAAGTTATTATATATTTTTTGCTACTTTTTTACTTATTTACGTTACGTATATCCGTCAAATATTTGTTTTCTTTTTTTTAATGAAAACATAGCCTTAAATATTAAACGAAATGACTGGAATTTTATTTTTGTTTTTTTTTTTTTTTTTCTTTTTCAACTTAGTCCGCTTTTAAAGTAAATCGCTTAAGTAATTTGCAGGTAAATATATCGTTAAATAGTTAATTAGTAAAAAAAATATATTTAATGCGTATGCAGGTAACCCATTCCGCATAGCATTGTACATTACTTCTCAGTAAATCTTTACGTTTCATTAAAATTGTAACATTCAATATACTCTTGCTATTGCAAGCGACAACGTGCATGCTAACTTTATTCAAGGCCATTAAATGCGGTGTTGATTTAAAGGACTAACTGGTGTACTGAAAAAAACTTCAACCAAGTTAACGAACATAAGAAGAGATGGCAGTATATCGCTTTGGTTAAGGCTTATATTGTGTATTTATGTACAATGTGTGCATATGTACGCGTATGTTTGTTATAACAAACTCCGACCGAGACAAGTTTATGACGTGACTGTATATAATAATAAAAATTCGTAAAAAGGACTCATTAAATTAAATGCAGTGTAAAATGCTCATAAAACGCTTCCGCAACGACGATGACGATGACGATGACGATGACAGCAACAACATATCATCATATCGTTTTTATCGTTGAGGAATGATCGGTAATGGAGTGACAGAGTGAGGGACGCTTTAAATAACCTAAAGATATAGAAATTTTAATAAGAAGAACAAGCTAACAAGGGAAAGTAAGCGATAAGCTTGGTTAAACTAAATGCCGTGATTGATGACAGAGGTTGGGACAAAGAATAATAACTTGGATTAAAGAGAAAAAAAATCCAAGGCCATCATTAAAGTTCTCGAATTGGATTTTATTTCGCTCTTTTGTTTTTTTTTTCTTCTTCCTTTCTTTTAATTCGAATTCCGTTTATAAGCTTACCATTGAACATAATAAAAGTAATTATTAGTTATTTAAAGTCCTTATTACCGCAATTTTCGTTTTTATTATCACCTTTTATAGGTATGCGTGAGTGTATGTTACCCTTGCCATTATCATAAAATCGATTAATCATAAATAAAGTCGCACGTTCTCTCATTTTTTGTGTTTTTTTATAATCGAATTATTTATGATTGCGTAGACGAGATGATATTAATGCATATGTGTGCATATGTGCGCGTGGAGACATGCATTCCTTGTTGCATTTCCAATGTTATCAATTGCTAACAAACATTCATACATTTCTTTAACGCTTCTCTTATTTCTCTCTTCCAATATTTACTTACTACAGCTTTGATGATTGTGTCTGCCAAGCATCGTTGTGTGTATCAATACATGACAACATATTTCTATATATATATATATGCATTAGTGTATATTTTAATAAAATATATTAATGTATTATTCAAACACTCACTCACCGAAATGCTTACATAAGTATATCCTATTCAGCTAACGAAAATCTTATAAAAAATAATAAAAAAAAAGAAAACCAGAAAAACTTTTTTAATGTATTTGTAATACTACGATCACATTCGCTCACTTACAAAACAGAAAATACATATATCCTTCTACGTACAGTCACAGTTATGCGTATACATGATTATAATATACTTATATGATTGTAACTTTAATGCATATGTTTATGTAATGTATTAATTTTTATGGTTTTTAATAATAATATATATTTTATTGGATAATTAAAAAAAAAAAAAAAAAAAACAAAAACAAAAATAAAAGCTAATAAAGTTCACTTAATATCTACCATAGATCTGTTATTTCTATAAAGATAAAAACGCGCTATGCGACTTTTAAAAATCTGCTTCACATATTCGGAGATAGCTCGTTAACGGTTAACCTATTCTTTCGCTTCAAAATAAGTGAAGCTCTCAAAAACACTAGGATATCTTCGATTCTGAGGAATAATTTCTGCAGAATATTCTGAATCCATTCAGAAAATAAAAGTATGTAAGAAAATTATATTTATCTTAAACTGAAACTTCGATATCTTGAAGTAAAGATGAAGAAGTGAATCCTTCTCTTTCTGATCACATTTGCATAGCATTTGCTTTATCTTCTTCTATTAAACGTATACTATTTAGCCATTCGCAGAGTATGGTTAAGTTCTCAATTAAAATTCATTTTTGTCGATGGGAACCCAATCAGTTCGACAAATGAATGTTGAATTGGAAAATTTTGTATCGTCGAACTTAACTTAAAATGTTTATAAGGTGAACGTAAGTGTAAAAGAGCAAAAGTGAAAAGCAATAGGGGAAAGGATTTTCTCAAATGTATTAATTCTTACATGTGACTTCAACGGGACGGTGCAACATGTGACAAGAAGCGAAAGAGTCGATCATACAACAAATGCACGGCTTTCGACATTCGAACGCAAAACATATTTTGCACTAAACTTTAAAATGATTTAAATAAATACTTGCTCTAAGCTTTTCATTCAGGTGTCTGCCGTAGCTGGTAAGTTGTGAAGAGCAATAGTTTGCAATTTTCTTTTCAATTTTTTTGTTAGGGTGATTTTTCAAGTTTGAAGAGTGTACGAGTCCAATTTCGAGTTTGAGAATCCAAGCAATAGTTGTGGATATAGGCAGACCTGACTTAGTCGAATCAGAAGTCGATTGAATTATTGAAGCATGTAAACGTAACGCATAGATATATATATATAGATACATACATCCACGCTCCATATATGTGCATATATCAGATGTACAAATTTAAAGCGTGGGTTTAGAGAAGGCAACGGAGCGCCAATATAGTGTCTAACATGAAATTTTGACATGAATGGCACTTTGTTGTGCCGTCAAAACGTGTCAAACTCGCATAAGTGATAAATTGATGAAATGTTTGAATAGTATCGCTTGGCTGTGTTCAATAAATCGAAATTTATGCAAAATAAGGAGCCTTCGCCGATAGCATTTCTTTTCTTTTTTCGGCTTGAATCGTGCGAAAAAAACTCGTTTTAGCATCGTATCGCTAGTGGGGTGGAAAATTGGATTTATTTTGAGAATTTAAAACACAACCGATCAATGATAGATAGACCTAGAGGCATTATTCACATCAACCGTAAGACGCAATCGCTTTGACAGAATGGTCTGGTCTCTTGTGAACTGTTAAAGTCCAGTATGCAGCCAATAACAGTTGGTCTACAGGTCTAGAAAACGGCAAGAATACCAAAGAAAACACCACTCGGGAATTTTTTTTTATTTGGTATCCATTCATCCATCCAGCCCTTCCTCTATTCAATAAAAATAGTGCGCGAGAAATTGGAAGCAATCAACTGAGAAGTGGCAGTCACGACACGTTTTCTGCTAAATGCAACTTGCTTGCGAGGATGAGTCACGCGCCTGCCTAGTAGAGCTCTAATCCACACCAAGATGGCAGAAAAAAATGATTCTCAGCAAAGATTAAGTTTTTTGCTCATCTGGTATCCACAAATTTCTCAAAGAATGGGAAGCATGTGTAACTAGCGATAGATCCAGTTTTAAATAAATTACTTTTTATCATTCTTCTGAAGTTCGCTTGTTTTTTTCGAAAACAAATTCCGCATTTCAAGTTTGTACACTGGATGAAAAGCTACTAGGCTAAGCTAAACATAAAGATGGCAGCATTTGTCCACAATTGCGGATGAATACATTCGTACATGCGCTGCGAAGCGCTCATCGAAAATTCATCCATTTGTTGTTCGACAATCGTATAACTGAGTCGATGTGAGTGTTTGACTGAGGTATCTAACCGCAAGATGAATGCCGCGCGTCATAAGTTGATGACAACAATGACAAAATTGTATAAATGGAAGTTCGATTTGCTCCTCCACCTGTCATATTGTCCAGGTCGAAGGGATAGCGTCTCTCTCCCATTGATAAATTTCAGGACGATACCTTAAAAGAAAAGATTTGGTTTAACTTGTGCATTGTGGACGTTGAAGCGTGTGTTAAAGGTCCTGACAAATCGTTGTACAAAAAGTTAGTAAATTGTTAGAGTATCGTTGACTTCATGCGGATACTTTAGGCAAAAGGCTACGACGATAAAACAAAAATTGATTCTTGTAAAAAAGATGTTTTCTCTTACTTTGGTCACCATATTTTCGGGTATATATGGGGTGTCTGTTGCTTCTAGAATAATGCATCCTTTTTTTTTGGAGCATAGTGTATTCCATTGCTTAAATATATACATAAATAATATACATAATACTATGAAATTGTGAAGAAGTTGTGAACGAATATTTTATACACGCTATCGCGGTTATCTTAACCAAACACTGAAAAAATATGAAGAAAAGGAAAATTCCATACTCCCTAATATTGAATGAGTGTGGACGCTATAAATATCGCACTTTCTATCGATGCACTGTACTGTAGGATATGATTAATGGGCAAAGAAGTCAATTCGTATTTGTTTTAGAAAATGTAGATGTCAGGTGTCAGTCCATTTTCTATATCGACCGGAAACTCTTTAATTTAATACATTTTTAATTTTTGACATCGGAAACGACAACAAATCGACATGCGTGCGGGCAGACATACCCAAATAGATTTAAACTTTGATACTGATCAAGAATGTTCAAAGTTTGTGGGATTCCTAAAATTTGCTTATCGATGACCCAAACGTTTTGATAAAATGAGTGTACCCCTCAATTATGTTCCGGGTATAATAATAATAATAATAATAATAATAATAATAGTAGTAGTGATAACAACAATAACAATAATAGTAAGAAAAAACATTATATTGTCTCAGGATTTCGAAGTTCGATGTAAAATATTATATATTTTATGGATTTTTCAAAGTGTAGTTTCGTATCCTACGTCAACCTGCGGTGTAGCTACGAGCATAACTATAAATGAGAACTTAAAGTCCGTACTTAGATAAGCTGACCAAAGATTTTTAGGTTTAGAAAACAGTTACACTAATCGGTAAAAACTTTTTAGCATTTTTTTTTTTTGCTTATTATCTTGCAACGTTTTAACTTTGGCCTGATCTAAATGCTGGGGATGTGTTTCACCCATCATTTCTCAAATTTCGAAACGATAAGTATATATGGTGTATTCGTTAAGAAGGGGAAACGAATTTTATAAAAGTGATAGGGAAAGTGCGGATCTAAAACGTCAGTATCGTGCTGATTAAGGATACCCATTTGGCTATGTGATGGCCATTTTCATACATGATGCATACTTTATTTAACATATATAGCTTTTCTGCTTAATATTGCGTGTTACTGTTAACAAATTGTCGATAAAAAAAAAAAATGTCAAATATTTTTTCTAAGATTCTTTTACGTGTTTGTGTTTATTGCAGGTCCCTGTGCCGGCAAATCGTTTCCTGTTTCAAGTATTATTGGAAAAATGGGACCCGAGAATGTATAGGTGTAAATATCAATCCCAATTAAGGTGACTTTAAAGTTGCTAACAATCTATGAACGAATGGATGGACAAACCATATGGGATTCTTGAGGCATAAATCTGAATGAATCTTTAAATATTTAAGAAAATAAATACGAAAAAGGCTTTATGTACATATGAAGTCATTGATATAAAAAAAAAAAAAAAAAACATATATATATGTATATATATATACACTTTTTTTTTTTTGAGAAAACATTCTATAGCGAGGATGTGTGCGCAGATAGGTCGCAAACATAATTAGATAAAAGTAAAAACAGAGACACGTGTGCAAAAGTGAAACGAATAATCAAAAAGCTTTTTAAAACATTCAAAGACATATGTTGATAAAAGATAAATGTAATGCTTATGTTATGTATATAAATAAAAAAGAGAAGAAGTACAAAAGTATTGATTGTTACCTTGCTCCACTCGTTGAATTGCTGTAAGTTGGGCATGAAGAACCTTCCCTCTGTTCCAGCGAAAAAATAACTAAAATGAAAAGAAATTTTTTGGTGAATAGAAGGAATACTATTCTGATTATAATTTATAAAAAATGTACAAAATTGAATTGTGTTTTAATCAGTCATTAACTAATTTTTTCGCCTTTTCATACGTACAACCAAGGAAGGGTAGGGGTAGGGGTATACTCATTTACTCATTGAAGCTTCAGAGATCCCAAAAAGTACATATATATATATATACTTGATTAACACTAAATTCTGAATCGATTTAGCCATACCTCTCCGCTTGTCCGTCTGTGTGTCTGTTTGGTGTACGCTGTTGGCACTTTCCTGATCGTAAAAATTAAGATATGGACTTCAAATCTGGCGGCAGAAGCATTCAAAGTTATTGTACGCAGGCTAATATCAAAAACAGGCCAAAGCGGTCAAAGGACACGCCCACATCAAAGCAACAATTGAAAGAAACTCTTTTTCGCTCACTCCTCAGAAATCATAGGAGCTATAAAAGGCCCAAATTTTGAAAATTTATTTTATGAAGGAAAGTGAAGAAAATCGACCACACCCACACACAGTTATAAGTGATCAAATCTTATACTTCTTCACTTTGTGAAGATTTTTCGCTTATTACCCGTTAGGTGAACAAGAGGAAATTGCGGAAAAAGGTAGATAATACAGAAGACGATTGTAATTATACAAGATTTATATATATATATATATATATACATATATATATATAACTTTCTTTGTTATTGTTTTTTACATATCTCTACACATCTACTTATTGATGAAAGTGGCTGCGATGGTTGAGCTTGATATGAAAATCCTTCTCTCATTGTTTGTTTGCTTTGGATGTATTTCTTCTTCTCTCTTTTTTTTTTTTTTTTTTTGATACAATTGGCCAGATTGGTTTTATGGAGAAGGTGGTGAAGCCATGTAATATTATCAAGTATCTTGACCGTTACGTGTTGTTGCTGTCGGTATCCGTAGAATGATTCTCCTTTATAAGCAGAGATTTAAGGCCAGTTCTGCAATCAAAGGAAATATTGGAAGTTTTTCAGATCCAAATGATGCGTAGAGCTCAGTTAATAGAAATTTTGTTTTGTAAATTCATAACATTTAACATTTAATGAAAGAGCTCTAATAGCCGTTAGTTTGTTGCATTGTTGAATGTAACCGAATATGTTACAATGTCAGCTTCTTTGAAAGGCAAAGAAAAGTGGACTTTTTTCTTTCTTGGATTTTTGTATCTTAATTCGGATGAATTAATATTTTATATTATTTTTCGCTGTTGAAATAAATTTTCCAACCTAACTTTTAACTACTGTTGACAAGCGTTGTCATTTATTTCGCGGTCGTCATTTTGTTGGTTGGTAACAAGTTTTCTTCTTTGCTTTTTTGGTAAATTAAACTTGTTTACTTGTGGGTACTATTAAGCTGATTTTGCCATAAGACCGAGTCTGACACCTATTTATGTATTCTTTAAAAGCGCGCACACACACACACACACACACACACATACTTATATCTATCTGTAAACGTTTTAAAAGCTTTCCCCAATTTTTGATTCAAGTTTATTTGATGCGGTAGCATTTCGCACACAAATACACAAACAAACATTAAAATTTATATAAAATTTTGCCTGTTTTTGTTGGTTGGCTGGTTGCCTCAAGCAATTGTATATTTACATCATCATCAGCATGATTATTTTGCTGTTGATTTAAGTTAGTTAAGGGGATTGCTTTAAATGTCATCAATGTCAAAAGTCTTTTTGTTCTTTTTCGTTTCTTGCCTTCTTTTTTATAAAATAAAAAATTGAATGAAAAGAAATTATTTTTATATACATCAACCAATTTTTGAGAAATTCCCAAAATAAATTCCGAAAGTAATGAAAAGATGACAGTAAATTTTATATATGTAAAATGAAAAATATTTTCCAAGGAAAACAAAAAAATTGTCAAATAAGGCTACTTGATGTGCATATGTATGCGTGAATGTGTATATGTGGCAATCTCTCTTATGCAATATGTTGCCTTTTTCATCATCACTTAACAGCATCGCTTGAGTATTGAAAAAAAAAAAGAAAGTGTAATAATAATAATAATGTATTGGATATGTATACATATGTACATGAGTATATATATATATATATATATATATATACATATATATATATATATATATATATATATATATGCATATATAAACACAGGCATCCCTCGTTTAACACGGTTAATTCGTAACGTGCTGTATCGAAACCGTATTCAAATTTCTTTATGAAATAGTAGTAAAGTGAAAAAGTGAAAATTTAACTTCAAGTTTTTTAAAAGACAACAAAATATGAAACTCAACATTATAATGAATTACACAAAATGAAAAGTATATTAAAAACATAATGATGACGATTTATCAAAAAAAATTAATTTTTATCCAAAATTATAGCTAAGCTATTTTTTGTTCTCAAAATTGTGGCTGAAATTCCGCTTATTGATAATATATAGAAAGGAGCATCGTGTTGTATCGAAATCGCGCTTTGCATATACCGTGTTAAGCGGAGGGACGCCTGTATGTATGTGTATAATACTTATCGCTGTGAAACAATTTTTGTATAATGGAAAGGCATACACATACATTCGCATTCATTTATCTCTATGTTTTCGTTTTCGTTTCTGTTACGTTACCATATGAGCTACAAGTTCTTACTTATATCGTGAACGTTTCACACAAGTTATTAGTGTCTACTTCATTTCATCTAATAAATTTTTATAGACAAACATTGTTAGACTTGAGGGAAGAAAAAATGTTGTACAATAAATATTGAAAAGAGGACTTCACCCTTAAAGCCTGAACTGAATTTTTTTTTTTTTTTTTTGTAGGAAAAGTTCTGAAAGGATGATTGGATTTCATGCTCTTACTGTATATAGTCAAAGCGACAATGACACATGTCATTTGTTCCCGAGGAAATTATGCTAAAATGGCCTTAGCCTCCAACAGAGTTTTAGTTTACGTTTTTTTGCTTGCTTTTTTCTTTGTTTCTGTGGAAGAAAAACGACCGTAAATTTTTAAAAATGCATGGGAGAGACTTAGGAATTTTCCAACTTTGCTAAAGCTAAGAAAATGATTGTTCGAAATTTGTTAAAGCACATAACGAATTCTAATTGCCCGCGCTCTTGACATTTAGTAGGACAATCAGCTTAACAGCTACGTAACCCATGTTATTCTATAACTGTAACGTATCGTATATGTATAGACTTACTCGGACGGGAAACTAATAACTTAATGAAGGATAATTTCTCAATTCAACTTTTTGAATATTTAAGTTGTGTTTGGTTAGCGGAACATATTCGAGCAGAGACATACTTGTCTGTTGATTAAAATAAAGCGTAGCCCACTTTGTCTGAAAACGTATCTATTTCACGATTTTCAAGGCCTTCAAAAATGGCTTAATTTTGTTTCGTGTCAGGATCGACTCGCAAATGGAAGTTTGGACCGCTCAATTTTCCACTCATTAGCTTCTTTTTGTATCCAGCCTTATGAAATTCGCTCAAAAGTACATCATGACTTGACCACATTACTGTTGCTAAATGTGTACGACTTTACAATTCATTTGTTCATAGAGAGCAAAAAAAAAAAAAAAGCAGAAAAAAATTGAGCAATTTTTCCATGATACTCGAAAACTCCCACCTAACGTGGTATACATATAAAAGCATATGCCAATATGTATTTAAGAAACTAATGAAGAGCGTTAAGGAGCTTTTTTTTTTTTAGTTTTCTAATTATCAACGAATCCATAAGTCGGTTTGTTAATTTCTATAACTTGATCTGATGAAAGCCAAAAATAGTTTTTATGTCGGCATTTAAGCAAAGTCGCGTTTTCAATAAACAAAACACACTCAAAATGAGTCTCTTGCGGAGTCTGTCTATACATCCATGAGTTTAATGCAGCCCCTATGTTTCCAATGATAAGCAGTTCATAGAACGAATTAATAAAAATAATTCTTGTCGATATCGAAAATTTTTTTTAATTCTTTGTCGGATTCGCTTATTTTCAGTTCAGTATGTAAACACATATGCATACATACTTTGTGCGAAATAATTATGGCTACTATGCTATGAATTGAGTTTAATATTAGCTTGACGTCATCATTGGTAAATATAAAAAAAAAAAAGAAAAACAAAAATTATATGTTTTTGAAGCGATTTTTCGTTTAGTTTGAAAAATGTTGTTATATGTGGAACGCGATTAAAAAAATTTTCTCTTTACTTTGCATATTTTAGAACGACGCCCCAGGAACGGAGCAAAAAGTTAAAATTATGCAACAAAAGTTTGATGACACCAAATTAAGATCTTTAACTTTTGTGCTCAGATCGATTCCGTCACCAGAGTCGTTGATATCGCAAGCACAAGCGTACGATTTTTGTAAAAGTTCAAGATGCCGTCTAATAAAAAATATGTCAAATTTGCAAATGATAGACGAGAACTATATGGAAATTTTAGAAAATTATTGTTGCACGCACCATTCGTTTGACATTTTGGAAAACAATGAAAACTGTCATGTGAAGTCAGCGAGTGATTGATTTAGCGAAAATTTACTGGCAGTTAAATGAAGTATTTTTGCAGCGCCTAAAAGATGTTGCCAAGCGTGCGGGCGATAATAAAGATGTAACTATTTAACATTGGAGGAAATGAGAGATTAACAGATATTTGTTCAATTGGCAAAAACTAGTAGCCTATCAAGATTGGGTTAATATTTTGCGCAAACTAGATAATTTGGTTATCACCAATACAGGGCAATTAGAGTAGGATGTGGCCCGATGCTCAGACAGCTTTCGACGAATAAGTACTTTGAGGCGTGAAAAACTAACAAGTGCATTATTTAAGTCTCGTCGAGATTTACATTCTTTGATTAAAATTATTCAAAATCTCTTGTCAAATGGCGAAAGAGATCCCTGTGATTTAACCTTTAAAACAATGTCGGGGCCTCAGATATTTTATACCGGGGAGCTAAATACAGCACGCGTTCAAGGCAGAAGAGCTACAATTAAGGTAGGCCTAATACCACAAATTACTTCCGATTTGTTTCTTCTCTTTGCCTTTTTCGCCTACAGAGACGGCGGGACGAACTTGAGTTAAGACGAAACCGAAAATATGTATAGTTTTTGCTTTTTTTTTTTTTGGATTTTAGTTCTACGTAAAATAATTTGTTGCTTGTGTTTCTTAAAGCCTAACATCAAACTTTTTCCCCATGATATTGACAAGAAGCGTGATGAAATTCCAATGCTAAGAAAGCCAAGTAAACCAAAATACATCAGAGTACCAAATTTTACAAAAATACATGGACAGATGTCAGACAGGCAGATGGATAGCATTGTATGTGAGGTAGTAGTAAAGATCCATCCGATTCAGTCCATGTAGAATAGGGACGAAATATTTCATTTTGGGCCAAAACACTTCAGAGTATTAAATTCCAGGGAACTTGTGGACAGACATCAGAAAGAGAAACAAGTTTAAAACGGATCAGACAATGATTTTGAATCGATAGATGAAACCAAACATGTGTAGTATGTTTTGAATTACAAGTGATGTAGTTTGGGGCATGAAAACTTCACTCTTTGATAGATAGTTCCCACGACTTCACTGGGACATAGTATTCTTGCAATAGAGGAAGTGACCCTTCTCGCAACATCCTGGCCAACTATTCTTGATAAAAATTGCACGAAAAGACGTATGCGGGTAGATTGTAAATAACTCTGCAGTTTTCTAACACAAGTTTAAAAATGTGTGTATGTGTGTGTATGTATGTGCAGGCATTGCCATATTATATTTCTATTGGAGCGGTTGAACTGTACTTAAATGATTTAAACTTCCGCAATTGGAGTTAATGAATTTGTCTAGTTTATAGTAAATGACTGTCAAGACTGTGTTGACATTTTCAGTGAAGGAAACGGCAACCATTAGCGTTTATTTATAGCGTAGAGTTTATTTTCAAAACGCGTGACTCTCTTGTATTCAATTGAAAAAGAACATTTGTTTAATATAAAGCGAAATACCAGCCAACGGTTTAAGGACTAAGTGAACGGTTAATTAAAATGTATATAAACTTGAAATGGTTTCATACTCATAAATATTTCAGTTAAAGGAAAAGTTAAGAAATAAAATGAAACAAAAACAAAAATTGTATAAAGTACAAAAAATCCATTAACATTGCATTCTTTAACGTAAGTAAGTAAGTAAGTAAGTAAGTAAGTAAGTAAGTAAGTATAAGCGGGATAAACCTGTGTAGCAAACCGTATCAGGTTTGTCTTTTTTGCCTTTTAGGATAATTAATTAGTTACGGTTATGGGAGAAAGACATATGTACGTATTCAAGTAAAAACTGTCAAAAGTTCATTCCATTTGCTTAACATGAATTACATAAAAGGCGGATCGTTTTTCTTGTACAAGAAATAAATAAAATGTCTACGTTTTTCTTCACTTGAACATTGGATATCTCCTGAATCAAAAGACTATGAAAACAAGGCATCGGGTTTCATTTTAACTAAATGTAGGCGTGATAAAATAAAAATTATTAACGATAATCTTTGATACGCTTTTTACGCTAATTTCGCTAATTTTGATTATTTTAGTTTCTTTGTTATTCAAACATTATTCAAAAAGCGATTACGAATATTTTCAAAACGAATTCATGAATTGAACGATCGGTTCTTTTTTATACCCTACATCTACATTTGAAGGACCTGCGACGCATTTACCTTTCATTATACCGAATCGATTCAGACTCACTTAGGTTGTCTGTCTGTCTGTCTGTCTGTCTATCTTTCTGTATGTCGGTCTGACTGTCTGTCTGTCCGACTAACTTCTTTTCCTGCGTCCAATCTATAAGTCGTAGTCGGAGTGAATGCTTTCAACTTTTGTACACACTTAAAATGTTGTCCAAGTTGCGAAAAAAATTCCTTGAATGTAGGGGCTTCTGTTGTTGTGTGTTATTTTAATAATGGTATGACTTATATTCTATGAATTATGAAAGTTCTTTAGATGGTTATTGACGTTCAATCATATAATTTTTATCTTGAAATCAATACTAAGTGAATCAAGCTGACCGAGCCAGCTTGACAGCTTGACCACTGCTGTTTAAAAAGAACCTTGCTCTAGCATAAAATCTTGGTGGAAAGAACAATAAGGAACAATAGCTGAAGGGTAGCTCTAAAAGCCTGGAATAGCAGATTAATGCTAAAATCATAAACCTTTCTATCGCAAATCCTGCACTTTTGAGATTTGTGACAAACGAAAACAAAAAAAAAAGTACAAGTACTAGAGAACACTTTGCTTAACAAAGTTATTCGTGTAACGTCTTTTCAATATAAGCTCTTATAGGGGAAGTGATTGAAAAAGTGGTCCGATCCGAATCATTTTCAAAAATTGCGGCCTATACGTTGAGCACAAGAAAATAAGTCAGACCGACAAACAGATGAACGGACGCCCTTAGTGATTCTGAATCGATCGGTATAATAAAAGATGGATCTGACTCAATTCGTCCGTGTTTCCAATTTGACCCACTTGATTTTTATGCCAAATTACTACTCGTCCTCCTTACTCCCTGACTCCTTACATGGTGTCATATCCACAATATAGACCTCCATCTACGGTAAGTTACTGACACTAATCAATTTTCACTATGAAATATTAAAAATGATCCCCGTTTACCATATAAAGATTCAGTTTTTATAGAAAGGGTTAAATGAGAGATGGTAAAAAAAATTGTCCCGTCCGAACCAAAATTTTTCATACCAATTTAGAATTCAGTGAGTTGTGCTTAAAAAAAGACAGACGGACAGAAAATGATTCTCAGTCGATTGTTATAATAAAAAGTGGATCCATCTTAAGCCCTTCTGAGCATTATATACGTCCGCACAAACTTAATATATCGCACCAACACAAATGATGTAGAGTATAAAAAGACGAACGCGGATAAGCAGAGTATGTTACGATTTGAATTTTAAAAGTACCGTCAATGTGGATTTCTCGGCTTACAGGCCTTCTTGACGACACTCGTTATTAGTACCTTTTGGGAAAACAATAGAAAGTGACTTAGTGACTTATATCGCTTCTCTCTCTTTTGCTGTGCGGATTACAGATATGAAAATCTCAAAGACCCTTATTTTATGTACGGTACTGATGTTTGTCAAAATTTTGTTTTCATGATTATTTCAAATTGTGTTTACGAGTTTATTGGGTTACTTTTTCTATCGAAATATATACAAATATATATTAATGAATGCGTATAATTCCTGCATACACACAAGAGAAAATCGATTTTTTAAATAAACAAATTTTAAATGTCATAGTTAGGCTTTAGAGTCACCCAAACGGAGGGAGAGTTCAATGCGCCTCTATCCATCGATAGAGGAAAAAATGTGTACATTTTTAAAAAATTAGCCTTAGGCTTAGCATTTTGTTTTTCTGGTTTTCTTCACACCTTTGTTATTGACGGGAAGTAATTATGACAAAAGGCTGAAACGAGCAGGAAATTCATATTCAAAAAAAAATATAATAAAACTGAAAACGTGAACTCCAAACTCCGTTTATATTATTTATTGTATTGTGATAAAAGCGGCAAAAGAAAGACAACACTACGATATAATACTGTATCCACCATACCTAGGCTTAGGAATATGCATTACAATCGTTATACCCAATATAGAGCCAATAGAGATCCCATTAAATATATATAACTTTTTCTCTTCGTTTCTTTCTACCAGCGTTCGATACTTAATAAGTATAATTTTTTCCATCTCTCATGTTGTATTTGTAATTGCTTTTGGTATTTTTAAAGTTACAAAAATAAATTTATATGCAAAGGCATGCGTTTACTCCTCTGCACCTTTCTTCTTTTTTTCTTTCTTTTTTTTTTTTGCTTTTCAAGTATGCGGTGACGAACGCGTGTTCTTTTGACATTTGATATAGATAGCTACAGTTCATCATTACATACCATACAGATAGGGATAGGGCAAATATTTCGATAAAGTTTGCTAATTACCCAAATTGTTTTCATTATCAAAATTCCTTTTCAATTTCGAGATGTTCAAGTGGGCCCCAGTACCCATTTACGAAATGGACATAATAAGAAAATAAAATTAAATATAAGATGATATATAAACGATCTCGAAATCCGCAAATATCAAGAACAAATGCGATGAAATTCAAAAACGAATAAAAACCGCATTGCTATCGTTGCGATGATGCGAATACGCAAAACGAGTTATACGCAGTCCATAGTTTGGACATAATGTCCAACAAATTGCATAAACCCTTCCATACAAAACGGTGCAACATTCATTAGATCCATTCAAAAAAATTCTCTTTGTGGAAACTAATTTTGATATATGGCACTGCTAATACAAAAACTATCTACATATGATTTCTTTACTTATACAGAGTAAATTCAAAAACGGGCGCAATCTCGCGCGACATCAAACCCCATAATAATATAAAGAGGGTTATAGTTGATGAAACGGGAGATAGGTTTACTGCCTACTCATTTTTAGATAGCTTGGAAACCAAGCCAGATATTATAATATATATAGTAAATAAAGCTTGAGGTAAAACATAAATCAAAATAGAGAAAGTTGTAATGGTTGCCATTAGGTTTTTCATAAGCACAATTGGACCGCAAGATAGATATATCTTTCGCTATGTTCGATGTTAATCAAGTTTTATATCGTATGGGCTACCGCATAGCTGACTAGCAAGCCGGTGCTCAACCGAGTTCAAAGCTCGCTGCGTTTCGACTGTACCCGTTCAGTTCAGGTGAAAGGATAATCACATGGCCAATTGGACACACTCCGCTAGGCTACGGTCACTCCCTAAGTCTTTTCCAATTTCTTCCTGACCGCGACTGTGTTGCACTCATAAAGGGCATCCCCTGAATGATTGGTTATATTAGTTATATTCAAAAAAAAAAAAAATTTACATATCGCATATATCCATATAAATTTCCAAAAAGTCATATTTTTATATAATAATAAGAAATTGTGCTCACATACCTTGCTCAATGTGAGGGGACGCTTAATGCGATTTTTTCGAAAATCATATAAAAATTATTTGTGTGAAAGAATGAATATAAAAACTAGGCAGAGCTTAATCTAAAAGTTATGGAACCTCGAGTTCATAGCTTAGGAAAAAGGGACACCCTATGAGATGTGCGATAATTTTGGATTAATCCATGAGAAGAAGTAGTCATATGGTGGCCACACATTCCACATTCAGTTAGTATGCAAAAATACTACTTACTGCCAGATCTGTTAAATTTCTGCATAGAACGATTTCTCCAGAATAAGCTGCTGTATGAGAAGCTATCGTAATAACAGTCTGATTCAATCCAGGGTTTTTACTTGGGTCGAAATATATGAATACATTGATTCGGGAAATGACTTCAAATCTCTCGAAATAATAAAATGTAGATTCATCTCAAATCGATCTAAGTGTTTCACAGATTCGCATTTAATATATCCTTACCACATGTGGCGTAGGGTATAACGATAGTCTGTCTATGCTGAGTTCTTCTTTCTCTTCTTTCTTTTCTTCTTCTTCTTCTTCTTCTTCTTCATAAAATTATTCAAAATCTCTAAATAAATGCATGCAAAATCCAAGGAAACAAAGACTGTCGATAATATAAAGGACCAATAATGAACTGAAATATGATAATAGAAGTGCGGATATTAAAATTGATTTTTTCGATATTCGAAAGCATAAGGGAAAATAAAAGGCGACTTTTTACTTGGATTCTTCTTCCGCTTCTTTTCTGTAGCAATGTACATATAGAAAAACCAATTTTTGTTTGACAAACTACAACTACAAGGACGAAAAAAGTAGGAAAAAAAGTAAAAGAAAAGAAAGAAGCGGAATGCGGATGACGATGATGATGATTTTAAATGTGCGTCAATTTAAGGGTGCATGTCATTGAATTGTATTCCCGGCTTAGCGAAAAAATAAGAAAAAGAAATATAAAAATAAATTTTGAATAAAAACAAGGACATCGACGATGACTACATTATTATTTGTACGTTAACACCAGGTTTGTTAACGCGCTTCCGTTTGTTTTTTTTTTTTTTTTGCTGCTTCTCATAAACTTTCATTTCTATTTCAACTTTATTGACTGTTGTTTCAAACTGATTTCTATATAATTTTTTCCATTCCTACACTTCGTTATATTTTCTTATTCCTTTTAATTTCAATTTCTTGTTTCCGCTCGGTTGCTTGCACCTTAATGTTATAGAGAAAAGATTTAAAAAAAAAAAAAAATTATTGAAAAAAAGTCAAATTCGTTTTTCTACCACTTGGACATTCACTTGGTAAAGCATGCATACCATGCTAAACTGAAAAGTAAACGATTTTCATGTTATGCGTGTCTATAAAATATTAGAATATTGTTTCCTTCTTTTTAGTATTATTTTTTTTTTATTCCACTTAACCTTACAGAGCAACAAGTTATGCAGAAGGAAAACAACAACAATAAAAATGCAAGAAAAGTAGCAATGAAATTTTAATCTTGGCCAAGTTGGTAAATGCTCTTAAACGGGAAATGAAGAAGGAAGACTTCATCTATATACATATATATATATATATATATATAGTTGTGTATGCATATACATGCAACACAAATTACATTTCAAAGCAATTTCAGTTAAGACTTGCCTTGCCATACCCTTTTTACGAAATGAAGAAAATGTGCGAATTTTGCTGTGCCTTACCAGTAAAAGGTACATAGAACTCAATAGTGCATCGAAAGATATTTAAGTTTTTGAACAAAAAACCAAAATTGCAAGACTCATCTGTTTTGTTTACTATTTACAAGTTCAGCGATTCTTACGGTTAGGGCGGCTAGGCTTGACAGAATCGATTTGGAAAACAAATTTTATGGAATCTCTGGTACATATATCTAGCTGTTGCAAGCAAAATGAATTAATATTTTTTTTTTTTTTTTTTTTTTAAGAATGTAAGATTTAGTCCGTCCATCTGACTTACCCAATTGCTTAGTTTTAAAAGTTTCTGTTACGGTAAAATACTGTGTAAAAAGTGAGATAATTTGTGTAAACCACTTTTGGTGAAGCGGTATACTAAGTTTTTGCGGATGTATGCAATACTCTGAGGGACTTGATATAGATCCACGTTTTATTATACCGACCGATTAAAAATCACAATAGAAGCTTATCTGTCCGTGTCTCCATCGCGTTTTCTTATGATCAGCGTAGAGATATTTTGGAGATATTTTTATGAAATTGGATATAGTTCGGAGTGAACCATTTTTTCGACCACTTCCCATATAGAATGATATGCGATGTTTTATAATGGCCGTGGCCTACTTTAGTCTTTTTACTTCTTTTAAATTATGAAACTTTTGCAAATTCGCTCACACTACTTGAAAACTTGAAGCGATTTCGAATGATGGGCCGACTATTACGTTACATTGGCGCAAATAAACTGTGATTTACAGCAAGTAACGGACTTGGTTGCATTTCATCGAATTATTTACGAACGAAGAATAAAAATAACTCAGATCGAACATATTGTTGCTTTCATATCAGTTTAAATTGTATATAATACAAATTTTGTCAGGTCTGTTGTGCATCCATCAGCCAGCGAAGGAGATAAGACGAGTGAAAGTAGTGAGAAAAGTCAGAATTCAAATGCAGAATTGACTTATGAATTTCAATTCGCATTCATTGGAATTACGATTTTTTTGGTGATTTTATTTGATATTTTTTATATTACGAAGTCTTGATATTCTAATAATGAAATAAACCTTAAGAACGGTGTAGTCAAAACATTAATCAATTGCTACTGAGGATGCTTAAGATGATATTAATAAAGATATATATATAAATTTGTATTCTTTTAGTGACGATTTTTCAGGTCTTTACTACCTAAACCACTTTTTGCTAGGAATATACTTGAACCTGTGTGGACGTCTGCAAAGCCAGAAACGATCTAAGAATCATCTTTTGAATTCATTTAACTTCGTCTGTCCATCGTTACGCCAAGTAGTTATCTACATATACAATTGTGTTTAACTTGCACTAACGCGATTTGCAGTAAAAATGAATGCTCCTGAAATTGAAGTGGATTGCAACATTTTTGCAAGCAGTCTTAGCACAATTTCTTGTTTTGAAATAATTACTGCATGAGGGCAAGTGGGTCACGGCTTAGCATTAAATACCCTAAGCCGCCAAATTGGAGACAAGAATGCAAGAAGAATAGATGGACGGACGGAGAGATGGAGAGACAAACTTAGATCGATGCAGAAAGTGATTTTCAATAGATCGGAAGAATTAAAGGTGGGTCTATATCAAGTCCCTCTAATTGTTGTGCATATCCACACAAACTTAATATACCCTTTTACCACAAGGGTGTAGGGTGCAACAATTAAAACAGTGTAGCCGGAATGGGTACCATATATCACTAATCTTAATTTTTTTTCTTAATAAACTTAACCTCTCTTAGCTCACAAAAGCATCCTTGACGTATGAGCCGTTATGAGGGAAAAGGATGCAAACATAAAGTAACTTGATTCAAATTTAGCAAAATTAACTTCTTTTGTCAAACATCTTCGTTATTTTCACTTATTTTCCTCATAAAATAGTAAATATTACGCCTTTTTGTCATATAAAGTCTTATGTGTTAGTGAGAAAAAGTATATGGTTTAAAAAATGGACCCAGATGGTTCATATTTCTTTCTATATTAAAATAATTCACCAGTAGCCACCAGTTTTCGTTACATAATATTAGAATGTAGATCTTTTCATAGAAACATTTACCTTCCATAAGGGCTTTTGTATCGAAATGAGTTCAAAAAATTTTCCAATTAAAATCCAAATTTTTCTATTAATTAAAATACTAAAGTATTATTATTCAGCGTGTTTTGGTTCAAATCTATGGAAAACTCATATTTTTTTTCCCTTCATTACTTATGGTAAACTGTACATCCAAAAAGATAGATCCACCTTTAGTAATATCGACCGATTCTAATGATAATTTCTTGGATCATTTTTTCAGAGTCAATTTCTGAATCGATTTAAGCATATATTTCATGCATTCAATCTACAGGTCGCAATTTTTGAAATACTTTGACCGAAGGAGGCTAAGATATAATTTGCGCATCTCTGTAGCAGCTAGATCTTGAGTCACTGCAAACTAGCAGCTAAGTGAAGGCCATAAAGAGAGAGAAGACAGAAGTGATAGAAAAATTGGAAAGGTTAGTAAGCTATTATGTATTCTTGATAGAGTCCAGATACACTTTTTTTCTTCTTCAAATATTCAAATACTTTTCCTTATAATTCTTGAAATTACTTGATTTAGTTGCAATTTTCTGTCAGTTATATAATTAAGCAATTTGAAAAATTTTTACATCTACTACTACACATCTTTTTGTTTTTTTCTGTATCATCACTTGTGTGCATAAGCTCATCTCTGAAGTCCTCCGAAATGCAAAAGAAATAAATACAACACTTGTGAATAAAATCCATTATGAGCACACAGGTTGGCCGGATATTTTGTATGATTGTATTAAGCGTTTGTACAGGAAAGTGAATGAATGAAAAAAGAAAAAAAAAAAAAAAAAAAGAAAGGAATTTTATAAAATAGTAATAATGGTGATAAAGGCGGGAAGAATCGGTACGTAATGCAACAAGCATCAAATGAATGAATAAATCCATTTAAATTGCAACATTCATGACCTAAGGGGGTCATTCGTTCTGACGCGACCGATTGTTGTTTTTATGCAAAAAAAAAAAAAACAACAACAACAACAACGAATGCAATGAGAGCGGCAAGAAAACGTTATAAAATTATTCTCCACTGTGAAAAAATGAAGAAAAGAAACGAAAGGAAGACTGAGTGATAGAGAGAGGTGAAGGGTGACAAAAATAAAATAACACAAATCTCTGTTTGGTTGGTGCCACTAACAAGCGCCAAAGTTAAAAGGACAATCTGCTTGGAATGTGTTATAATATTCCTCTATATTTTTTTCTTGTTCTTCTTGCCCTTTAAGCAAAGACCCAGACCGTACCATAAAGAGCACACCATACCTAGCTAAAGAAGTTTAGTGAAATATCTAAAACCAAAAAGAATGCTAAATCATGGAGCCACCAAAGCCTTGGTCAGGTCTACGATAAAAAAAACCAATAAAAATAAAAAGAAAACGAAAAAGAAAAACAGATATAATTGCACTGCACAAATGTACAAAGACGCAAACTCATGTATATACGGGTAACATTTACGATGTTTCATAGTCTTGAATTGACGTTGTAAATATTGGTAAAAGAAATTATACTCTTAGCTTGTTGCTGGCATATGTTGTTTGGTGAACTGGTTTGATGGAGAGTTGGTGGCGACACTTGTTATTGAAGCCTGAAGTGTATGTGCGTCGTGCGTCGAGGTGGTGGTTATAAGAAAATTGCAATACTGTCACGAAGAGAAAGAAAATTGGATAAAAAAAAAAAAAAAAAAGCGCAAGTGCTGTTAAGGGAAAACATTCTACTGCAGGGTCACTTATACGAGAATTGCTCGTTACCTTTATTATGTAAATATCAGAAAGTGAAATCTTTTATTTTGGAAACTTGTATAATGTTTACCGAGGTATGCACTTTGATAATCTACACTAAGTTCGCTTTCGTTTCGTTTCGTTTTTCCACCGATCGGTATCGTTTCCCATTCAACTTGTTGTTGAGATATAAGAAAGAAAGAATCCTTTCAGAAAAGAAATCAAAACCATATACTTATATGGTCTGCAGAGAGTATGCAAGCAGTTAGTCTTTTATGGTCATCCATGGAAACTCGGATGGTTACAGTGCCCTCAATTTTTCCTTTCTCTTCCTGAAGACTTAGAGCATACAAATGAATTTTTTTCAAGCTGTTAAGACAGATACACTTTTTTCGAAAGCGTCAAGTGACTTCTTCGTCCTTCTTCGCACTTCGAGTATTTACAGCTAACATTTGGAAGGCGAAAAACTTTATACCTGCAGCATTCATAACCTCTCAGTATCAAATGAAATTAAAAATACCGGAATTGTATTTCTTACGACCAACTGAAGCAGGCTTTTTACTTTGAGCAATTACTTAACTATATTCTTTATTTGTTCACGTAAATGTTGAAGTGTCAATGCAATGATGAATGATTACCAATCATGTGATGATATCAAAGAATATATAAATCTAACGAGAAATAACGCCAGGATCTTACTTAATCAGCTGGTACCAGGACTGATTTTTGACTGTCTTCACTATATGCGCCAAGCAACGGCTACTATTGATGTTGATAAACTAATAAAATATGATGGCTGCGCATAAAGCTTGATAATCAAGAGTAGTACAAATGTTCACGACTCCATTGCCTTTGTTTTTATTAAACTAAATTTGTGACTCGGTAGAATGAAAACAACATTTTTATGAAAAAAAAAAAAAAAAAACAAAAAACATTGAGTGCATGTCTAAATAACAAGTGTTAAAATATATGTTGGAAAGGTGAAGAAGCATCTATGAAGAGCAGAGCAAACGCACCAAAATAGATGTCTAAAGAAGATTCTCTTAGAAATCAATATCTTATTAATAGATTTAATATCATTCGGGGATTCCCTCTTTTTAAAACTGCATAGTAGAAAGTATTGAATATATATATATTTTTAGCAGTTTATGTGAAAGATATTTGCTTATCGTGCACCCTGTATTTATTTAATTTTTTATCTTCTTTTTTTTTTTTTTTTTTTTTTAAACCTATTATTGCCTTAGTAACAAGCTGTTGTAAGTTGTGTCGTGCAATGTGTAGGTACATGTGTATGCGTATAGATGTATAAATTTTTTTATGCTAAATGCAAATCATAAAAGAGAAATAATATCGCAATAGCATAAAAGTCAATTCAGAAAACAAAACGTTAGAAAAAAATTCGCTGTAAAATGGGCAGCAAAGCAGTTAAATGTTCGACCACAGTAACAAAAAACGACAAATGCACAAATGTTTAAATGCGAGTGAAATGCTGTAAAATGCTACTTTAGCAGACAACAGCAGACCACAGGTTTTCATATACACATGAATTATACACATATTCAACCGTATATACATATACGGATACGGTTTACGCATTCCTGCCCATACATACACATATAGCTGCTGGCTTTTATAAACGTGTTTGTTAATGGAAAGCATAAGTTATCCCGTTTAAGAGAAAAATAGCAAAACAAAAAAAAAAAAAGAGAAAAAAGAAAATCATTACAAAAACAGGACGTTAAAGAAAATAATAGAAAATTTCACGGAAATAAAATAAAAAATCATAAAAGCGACGGACTTATATAAACACATTCGTATACACTTTTACGCATTGAAAGCGAACGAGTCCAATAGACAGGTGAAGGTTGCTGTAAGTGCTACTCACTGGTAATCGGAAATGCTTGTACAACTTGACAAAGTAGCTTTTGTGTAAAATTGTACAACGCAGAGACTTACCCATTGAAAACCATGTATTTGGTAATGAAAGAAAAACACTGTATCATTTTTGCTGGCGTCAAGGCAACCGTACTGCACTCTACTAACTAACTTCCAGTTACCTGTACTTGTAGTGGCAGTGGTAGCTGTAGTGGCAGCAGTAGTAGTAAGGTGCTCACATTTCAGTCACGTGCTGGCATTTAAGTGCAGACGTGCAAAATGAGCCATTTTTATTATTACATATTGCGTATATATATATATATATGTATATATATGCATTTATGTTTTCTGTTGATAATGTTGGTGGAAAAATGGCACATCTCTCATCTTTTGAAAACTTATTCGATAGTTCATTTGTGTGGCTCTATCTTTGTGCGCGTCCGTTGTTATTCATATTGTTGTTGCTGTTGTTGTTGTATATGATTACAATCGTCTTGACCTTTTTATTTTCAAGCCGGAAAGTAGCCATTATAAGGTGTCGCTCGTTTTCTTATACCGACTACATATATTGTACGCTCGGTAACAGGCAGTAACGCAATGGCAACGACTAATATTTCAATGAACCAGTCTAGTAGTAGTAGTAGTAGTAGTAATTGTAGCATCCATAAGTGTTATGACTTATTTTTGTGACATATCTTTAAAAATTCAATTCGAACTTAAGTGAAATTGTAGCGTATAGAAAAGCAGTACTGTAGTCTTGGTAATTAAAAGAAACTCTTATAACGCCATTTGTATCGACAAGTGGTGCCGTTTTGTTGAGACGAAATTTTGAAGACTTTTAAATTATTCCAATTTGTGTCAAAAAGTCAGCACGGACCGGAGGGTATAACCCCCATCTATGATAATCGGTGTATCACATTTGATGGAAATATGGTATTATCGATCGATGGCCATTAGTATGAACTGTTTATCAAACAATCCGACAACGAGTGTCATCATAGATGGCAAGGGGGATATATTAGCGGACATTTACTTTGCATTTGAAAAGGTGTTTTGATTCTTTGTGGAGGTCTTATGGTTGTCTGAACTTAATAATTGAGAACTGGGCTAAAAGCATGCTACCGGCTGGGCTGTGTGTATTGTATGGCATAAGGTAGTCTCTGTTTGTGATTAGAAATTGTATTCAAGTGTAGCACAAGTGTAGCAAAATGCTTACTAAAACATTCTCTCTGGCTTTATAAAATAATTCAAGAGCATTACAAGCGTACCCTTCAGATAGTTTCGTGGATGCTTTGGTTATCCCAAAATTGCGGGACCATTATATATTTGAGATGGTGTACCTAATCCAAACCGCTGGAAGTCTTGTTGCCGCGAATTTGAACATGGTAGGGTCGTTACGTGAGAATTTTTTCTTGCTCTCAGCGAGACGATACTAAAGACTTCAACGCATTAAGCATTAAGTGGGTTTGCTTATGATTAAGCTTTCGTACGTAGGCGTTCAGTTTGAAACCTCAGAAATATCTATTCATCAAAGAATATAGTTCTGTTTTTTTTGTATAAATTGTTTCAATTCACCTCACACAAAACTTTCACCTGCTTGGATGACCAAAATTTACATACTTTCCTAAGAGTGAAGCAACTGAACGAAGAATGATCTGCAATCCATGATACCTTCGTTCGCCTTTTGCTTTTATTTCTTCTGAATCGTTACGATGCTATGTGCCCATCGTATTCAAAATTTTCGAAGAAGATCTTATCAACTGGCTGCAAGTTTCTTAGTTTTGTTGGAATAAATCTCAAGTCATCTTGACTCTCAATATTAGTTTGTATGAAAATTCGAATATTTTTTGAAATACTTAGTTACACTCCGTTCGTAGGAAGTGCGGTAATTTGATACCCACCCGCTGATATCACTTAAACGAATTCTAATATGCCCTATAGCGTTTCAGAGCAGTTTTCTGTTCAGCCGAGAACAGAGGCGTTAAGTGACAGTTAAAGTTTTCAATTTCTTTTTTTTTTATCATTTATGTCAATTTATTGTACATAAATAACTAATATTCACTTTAAATATGACCTCAGTGTCTTAAGGGCATTTTAGAGGACAACAACCTTAATAATATTAATTGTGTAATTACATTAATTTTTTTGGGTGTATAAAAAAGAAAATAATTATTTATGAGACATTTATAGTCTAATTTGGATTATTTACAGTCCAGAGGTCAGTGACCAAAAATGAATGCAGATGTCCGTACGGACAATCCGAAACAATTTTATAATCGTCAAGAAGTCGGGAGCTTACGATTGGCCAGAATCCATCAGGATCCACAGGATATAAAGTGAAAAACTCTGAAAATTGAAAATTAATTGGCAACGATCAAGCTTAAGATTTCTATAACCCCATGACATAGAATGAGATCGTCCATAGATCTGTTTGTAATTAAAGGCCAACTCAATTTCTCTTTTAAAATTTTGTTTTTAAATAAGTTGATTGCGCTCTTTTAAATGCGTCTTCCATCATCACCTCGGTGCTGTCCATGCCAGCAGCCATGTGTAGTCGAAATTGTAATTTCAAGGGAAAAAATTGATCTGCTAACAGTGAAAACATTTTTAGCTTTACAGAGCAAAACCATTGTGAAATATAATGTTTACGACTTTGTAATCGCTTTCTCAATTGGGATATCGTACCATAAAAATGGTTATAAGTTGCATGTTTGCTTTCGAATTATGACAGAATTCTGGAGTTTCTTTTGTTCAAA
Source organism: Glossina morsitans morsitans (assembly GCA_001077435.1). Taxonomy (NCBI): domain Eukaryota; kingdom Metazoa; phylum Arthropoda; class Insecta; order Diptera; family Glossinidae; genus Glossina; species Glossina morsitans. The sequence continues at coordinate 35,955 of CCAG010012239.1, forward strand.
GTCGATGCAATTGCTTGCAAAAAAAAAAAAAAAAAACAATTTTATATCCTTTCAAGGATTTTATAGAAGACTTTAATGGTAAGGAGGAAAAACATTGCAAGCGCCTCATAAAGCTTTGCGTGCAAGGTCCGTTCTGTTGCTGATTGGAAGCGACCCCATTATTTTCGAGATCTAAAGGCTAGACTAGTTACGGTCGGCAATGCAAAACGACTTTTTTTTATAAAGTAAGATGGATGGATGTACGGACTTCTACCAATAATAGAAAAAGTTTGTTAATTGACGGAATTTCTTATGTTACAGAACTGATTTAAGAATTGTATCCACTATCCTTGCACGCATGAACTTATTCATTATGTTTTAATAAAGCAAAAGAATATGAAACTATTTCATGCTTAATGTGGCAGAATTTTCTCGCCACTTACGAGAGATGATGATTGAATTTAAATGAACGCTAGTTTAGGTTTAGAAAGTTTTCAATATGCAATAATATTTCCAAATTATTTTATAAATATTTTGAAAGCTTCCTCCGGAACCGAATAATAAAATCAAGTCATCCAAGTAATAGCAACTGTTTCAGTTAAGTGATGATTCAATTCAATTTTAAATAGGAAATGTTCTGAAAAGAAAAAAAACTGCGAGAAAATTGAATTTTACGATTTCATAACAACACACACTACCGCAATGATAAATTACTTTTTCAATTCAATTGCATTTTAGTACTGAATAAAAAAATATGGAAAAAAATGAACAAAAATATCATCATCATTATCATCATTATCATCATTGAGCACATCATCAACAATTTTGATGCGGCTACACAAAATGAAAATAAAAACATTTGAGGCTCGAAGCCAAAACAAAAAAAAAAAAAAAACAAAAACAAAAACAAAAACAAAAAAGGAAAGAAAATCAGTGGCATATTTGTTTTTTATATTTTCAATTAATTTTTAAAAAGTAAAAAAAAAAGAACTTAAAAATTGCAACAAAAAAAAGAAAAAAAAAACATCAAGAAAGAAACAAAAAGCGTACGAATGTCATTATTAAAGATAGCGTTGTTTACATAATCAAACAACAACAATCGAAATAAAGTTGTCAACATTATGTATCGGTGTGTTTACATAAAGACGAATACGCATAACGGACTTACAGCAGCTTATACGATTGCAGCCGCTGTAGCCGATGCTACTGCCGCACTTATTATTGTTTTTGTAACAAAACTCAATGACAGGCTGTATGACGAATTGAAGGCAATATATATAAAAAAAACAAAAAATACATATATAAATAAAAATGAGGAGAAGAGTAGAGACCACATAATAGACAACAATCATCGAGGCACGTACAAAAGCTCAACAATTTGCAATTGAAAAATCCCCAAATGAAAAATTTTTGTTTTTATGTGCATTTAAACACATTCACACACGAAAACACAACAGCAAACCGATACAGACATATATATATATATATATATATATATGTATATGTATATCTAAAAAATATTGAGCTTACGGCGATTAGCGGTTTTGCAGTACAAATGTACACCATCGAGAGGAAATTAATCGGAATGTCATGCCATAGTTGTAAAGTTGGAGTTGGATTCTTATAGCCTCGCGCCGTGAACTTTAAACGAAACCGCCCTGTATTTTGAGCATCTTTGATCGTAGCGGTAATGCGTGCTCAGTTTGTATCGATTGGGTACATAGCCATTAGGTTGCGATCACGACCTTCCTATTTATTTCTCTCTTCTTTCTGACCGCACCGCGCTACACGCATAACGGACAGCCTATGAGTGATTGGTCATATTGGAAAACAAAAAAAAAAAAAAAAGGACGCAAGTAGGGCATGAGCTCCTCAATTTACGTTTGTAGTTTTTATAAAACGAAATTCGAAATGTATAACTTTATCTTAAACATGGAGTTGATCGGTGAAATCTGATACTTTCTTCTTGATGCCTGTCATTATTTACGATATATAATAAGTACGGTATACTACAGAAGAGGGTTTACAACAATCATCTGCAGCAAACATCTATGTCATTCAGTAGCTGATAAAGTAAAATTCAGGTGTTCAGTATATTGCAGACATTTATTCTAGCATCGATACTTGAGAGGGAAAGAACTATATTTTATAAATTCTGACAATTACTTAAGAAACTGTCCACCTAGTTTGGGTGTAAAGAATATTTTGGAAGATGAATTCGGGTATTTTAAAAACCGTTTGAAGACATTTGCATTAAGTATACCAGTACGGAATTTCGAGGTCCTTCAATATAAACCAAACACAAACAGTATGGAAAAACAATCGATGTACTTTCAACCGAACTTTCTCACGCTGAATAAAAGAATGCAAGTCGAGTTATGCAATATTTCTCCACCAAAAGAGATGAAATGGTAATTTAATGAGACGTCTGTCGATTTTCTTACGGTCTGAGAATTGAATTTCTGGTTCTGGAATAAAGCGGGCCAGAGAGCTAGCTTTTGTTGTTTCAGAAATGATCGTATTTGGAAGATATATTATGCAGTACCTGATACGTTATGAAAAAAAAATGCTAAGAACGTGCAAGAAAAATCGTGACCCGTAGGGAGAATATTTTCGGAAGCTGCAAGAAACTTTTTAATGCTAAATACTAATTTTTATATTCTCGAACTCTTACTCGCACTTTGAGCGATTCTCTTACCTTTCACCAAAGCCAACCTACTGGTGAAAATAAACGCCGTTCACATACAGTGCAAAAAAAGTTAATCAGTAATGTTTGGCAACTTATTCGTTCAAAAAAACGGTCGAATCAGCAGCATTTTCGAAAAACTACGACATAATTATACCGCAAGCCATAAACTGTTACTCGTAGTATCTCGAGACGTTGTTTGACTAGTTCTCTTGCGTTTTCTAAGATCCAGATATGTTAGTTTCGCTTGTTTACATACGTAAACAAATGAAAATGCATCGCATTACTTGCAGTAATTTTTATTTACAAGATCATGACGATGTTCTTTTCCAGCTCCCAATCAACGCATGCATAGCGACTGCATCTAAAAAATGTGCTAGCTTTTCTTTGTCGAAATGTCGCGAAATTTACGTAGGATACGTATTGCGGAAAAAAAAACGGCGGGCAAAACCGCTGCGCTGAACACAAGACACACAAAACGTTAATTGTCGAGATATATTTGGTTACAAGAAGAAAAAATAAAGTGAAAATAGTACTACGGTGAATCAGGGCTCAGGATTAAATAGCCTAAACCACTTCGCTTAACAACGTTATTCATGTAACGACTCTTTCAAATAAGGCGTTATAGGGGAAGTGGTTGAAAAAGTGCAGCGATCCGAACCATTTTTATGAGTGCTCGATTTTCGGTGTACAAAATTTCATGAAAGTATCTCAAAAACGGGGAACCTTAGATTAAGCACAACAATACAAGACAGGTGGAAGGACAAACGAAGGGTAGAAGGACAGGTTAGCTTAGATCGATTCTAAAGATGAATCAATCTTGGGACGATCCGGATGTTTTATACATCCGCAGAAATTTAATATACCGTTGTATCGCAAGTGGTGTAGAATATAATAAAACTAAATTTCTTCTGAATCGAAACAAACTCGGCTGGTCTTTGAAGTAACTATGTCCAGTGAATTACCCATCATAGCAATAGAGAGAAAAAAAGTTTTGCTCGAAGCAGATGTTCGGTAGGAAAGCAGCTTATGAGTTCCTGCCATTAAGCAGCATGAGAGAGTCGATGCCGTGATATTTGCAGTTTAAACGATTGTTTTAAGTAATTCAGAAAATCCCGTATAAATTTGGCAACAGAAGCTGTACTGAAGCTATACAGGCAATGTTGAAAACACTTTAAAGGCATATCAGAAATGAGAAGAATAATCAGAACTGAGCCATTCATCGTAAATATCTGCTTTCTATAAGTTGTCTGCTTGATGTAAGTTAAGCTGTGATCAAGAAGGGCCTATGAAAACCTTCAAGGCCTTATAGAGCTCCTGGGGAAATTAGGAAGAAAAAAAAAGACACATTGTTGGTGTCATAAAAATGCTTTTGGCATTTTGTTTCCCAGAAGCCTAATACTTTTTATACAATATGTTTCATGTTTATACCTCAAAGTACTTAAATATCTATAATAACAGTGAAAATCACTGTGATGAACCGAAAATAAAATAAATAACCAAGAATTGCGAAACTGTGTAACTGATTTGATACTTGTGCTTGGTAGTAAAGCCTTTAAAGCGCACTGTTCGCAACACATAGTGAGAGAATCGTATAGCACAAGCTTATTTAACCATACAGAAAATGCGATATACTTCGACCTTATGCCGTGCAGTATATTATTTCAGTCTCATCATTGGCGGGGCATTGACTGACTACCGTTAATTTGCAAATAAAAGTATTCATACACGAAGATACACAATTATGCATGTCGAGGTGCATGGACATACTGTCTATACATGCATATGTGTGTACGTATTTTTATGTATGCATGTTACTTATGCTTATGCTTATGCTTGTGTGCATGTAAGTGCATGTATATTTTGGACAAAATAATGCAGAAAATCAACATCATCATCACTATTTCAACAACATTGATTGTTATTCCTGTCTACATCACTGTGTATGCTAATAATTGCTGTGACTGTTTGTGATACCTGCTGCTGAATATAAGTGTGTATGCTTGTAAATGCATAATGCATACAACTTCATTTTATATATATGCAACTACATGAAATAGACATTTGTTTGTGTGGATAGTTGCGTTTCATTAATAATTGTGTCATGTGTTTTGCTTTCATCATTTATTCAATGCCATGCTGTAGATTTTTCAGTTGAGTTATAAATTCATCCCCTTTTCCATACCAACACTCGCAATTGGCTAGTCATAGCTGCATATCCTTATCACAATTTCATATATGAACACGCGCTCACGTTTTTGTTGAAATTCATGACATCGTGATTAAGTGAATGAATTGCGGAGTTATCACTGCGTATACAGCACAATTACAACTGCCTTGATGATAAGATAGAAATGAAAGAGCAGTTATGCACATGGATGGCAAGCACATATTTGTTTTTTTTTTTTTTTTAAATATGTTCCATATGTTGTTCATTTGGGTAATTTTATAGATTTGATTTCTTTCCGATGATTTAAGAATTTTCTGTTTGATTTCGAAATTAGCAAAGGCCTATTTGTTAGATTATATAGCGATAATTACTTAAATCGTGTTCTTACATTCCGAAAGGATTTTTATAAGAATGCCTTCTCGAACGATAGGCTCTTCATGCCTTTTTTATAAGAATGAAGTTATATTCATTTTATCAAAATGTTTGCAACACTCAGAAAGCTTCAAATTTTGAAGCTGCATGAGTAGCCCGGTAGGTAAGTATCGTGACTACCATTAAGAGAGCTCATGGGGTTCAAGTCTTAATGCGTTGAATTTATTTTGGTCGTAGAGATAGTGAGTGTTCAGTCGACGAATACATAACGCTTACCTATTGGGCACACACTCAATTGGCCAACACTCAACAGCAAAATATGTTTAAGTAACACTTTAATAACGCGCTCACTTGAGAACAATACTTCTGTTGCGTTGTTAGGAAAATGTATTTGCTTAGCTTTGAATACCGTGGTCCATTGAGATATTGACGTCACAAATCCTCCACGCTACACTTAAAATCGCTCTTATAATGCCGTCTCTATTGTATTGTATGCTGTGTGTAAATCTTTTATTTATTACAACATAATTTCCAAAACGAAAATTAAATGTTGTTTGAAACAACATCATACGTTGCGCGCTTAGTCTTCAACAATATGCCAGATTAGGTAGATAAGGTGCCAAACTTCACTGAACTAATTGTAATCAAATACTGGACTACAGCATTCTGGCATTCATCCATAATATATATGTATATATATATATATATATATATATATAGGGGAACTTGCATATATTAACCAACAAGTGGGCTTTGCTCAATCGAACCGAGCAAGTTATTCCATGCAATTTTGTTTTTGGCAGACACTGTCTAATTAGGAAATGGTATCAACCTGTTGGGTATTTTATCTTCAGAGTTTCGGGATCAGTGCGATAGAGTTAAATTTGGTAGTATTAGATTTTCTTAAAAATAGGAGGAGCGTCTGAAGTAATCACCAAGAGTATCCCCTAAAAAAGAAGAGGCGATAATCTTTCACTCATTTAATTTTAATGTTAATGTTAATGGTTCGCCTCCTCTTCATTATGATTATTTAGATTGTGAACATCGTAACGCATCTACTATTTAAGACTCTTAAGCATTTAGCAGCATTATCCTTTGAATCGAGCCGAAGAATTAAAGTTTTTAGCAAATAGCGTTTCTTTTTTGTTTGCAAGCTTCAAGAAATTATGTTGTATACGTGTTAGTGCCACAATTAATAGAATATACATATGGCTTAAAGATAGTAATTTCAAATGGAGACGTCAAGGGATTATTCAGTACGCTCTCTTAGAAAAAGTCGCGCACGTGTTCACAAAGCTATTATAAAATATGTTGTACATCAGTTAAAGTCTGCAAGAGTGAGATTTTATCTTGTTGCAATGGATTCTTGAACCAAAACACACAAATAAGAGTTTTCTGCTAATATTTTAACCTATATTTTAATGGATGAGTTCACATTCGCGGGTCTTCGAAGCAAATGACTTTCCACTGCTCGTTTAGCTGCAAAGAACTTCCTAAATACAATGTAGTGTCAGAGTTAAAAGAACAACACAAAAAAATGCTACCATATATAAAGGATCACTACGTTTTCGATAGCCAGCAATAAACTATCCGTCCTGTTGGAATATGAATTTTAACATACTTTAGGGGCAAGCGCACTAAAACCGCAAAGGAAAATAAAACCTACTGTGACGACTCGATTTGAAAATCCTTTAGAAATAATGAATTAAATTTAAAAAGTGGTCGCTGCAAGTGCTGAAAATGTTTTCATTAGGAAAGAAACGAACTTTATCTAAATGAAGAGATAAAATTTGGGAAAAAAAGAAAGGAAAACAGGAAAAACAATAAAATGAAAAACACTTAACACTACACATACATATTCCACACATATTCTGGTTGTACAAACAATTAAGTTTCAATTTGCACACAAGCTGAAAAGGCTAGGAAGGAAAAGAAAAAGAAGAAGAAGAAAAAGAAGAAAGTAAAAAAAAAAAAAAGAAAAGGATTCTAAAGACCTTTTAGAGTTCCAAAAACCATTCATTTCTTTAATAAAACACATATACACTTGCATTCATTCACAATCTGACAAGTGACACCTACAAACACAAAAAGAAAGGGAAAACATGGCAACGAAACTTACGTACAATCAACTATAGTATCATATACACATATAGTGTATAGCAAAGAAGGGAAAAAAAGCACTCCTCATTTATTTCAATTGTTATTTTTATGTGTGCCTCAAGTTATGCTACAATTTACGTAATATTCTTTCTCCTAAAAGCAAGTGACAATTTGTATCTGTATGTGCGTTTTAGGGTTAGCTTTATTTTCATGCCTCTTGTTAAATTTTTTTGGTCTTTTTTTTTTTTTTTTTTGTTGTGTTTACAATCAAAAGTTTGTTTTACAAATATTTTTTGTTGGTTTAACTCAGACACAAAATAAATGATCAAAGCGGTTTATGAATTCGTCACCATCATCACTGTTGCTGTTAGTTCCTCATTCTCATTTCAAACTTTTAAGTTGCCAAAATATTCGTGTGGTTTTTTTTTTTCCGGTACAATTTTTTGAAATTTTAACATTCGACGAAAGCGTAATGAATACTTTTCTGAATGCCAAAGACAAAATATTCGCGCATTTTCGTTTGGTGACAGTATGTGGTGCAAACTTCTCTTTAATCTTCTACAGGAAAAAAGTGTAATATATATAATGGTCGTTGAGTCAGTTTCAGTAAGTTTCGTTTCGCGTCGAAGTTTCCATTGCTTATGAACTGTGTATAGAATTTCTGTAACTATTAATATGTATAGTTGTGGGGTGAGTTCAAGTGCTTTTTACACTCTGTTAGAGCTAAAAGCTAATTCTTTTGTTAAAGAATAGCCTTATAAGGACACACTAAGCCAAAGTGTCCCATATTGTTAGATATATAAAAAGAAAAGAAAAATTATTGCCAACCCATAGGCTATTTGGTCCATATTGCTAATATCAAGTAAGACACGGTAATTCTAAGCAAGTCCATGCTTTGATGAGAATGAATCTTATGCAATAATTTAGCCTATTAAAAATCTCATACTTGTATATAAAGGAGAGAATTTAAGTTCAATTTTAATGAAGCTATTACTCACCTGAGTTTAATTAATTAAAAAAACTGATATCTTCTATTTCGATTACTTTAAAGCTATTCTTGCTTACATTTTTAACAACGCACTATAAATCCATCTCGCTATTAGTATAATAAGACAAACTTGGTGGCTCTTTTTTTGGCAGTAATCAACTGAATGTTTTATTTCTTTCATAGCAGCAGTCAGCTATTATAGCACTCATCTCTCTATCACTCAACTCAGCGAACACATCTTTAATACGCATCTATTATATAAATGTTGTTGTTTTTGGTTTTGTTTTAATTTGTGCTTTTATTTAAGTAACTTTACAACTGCTGACAACAGGAAATGTTATCTTCATTACTACAGTTACTCATTTCCGTTTCAAATATTGTATATACAACGAACTTGAAATACTGCTACACGATACATATCTAGAATTTAAGAGCATTAAATATATATAAAATTTTCTCCTTTGTCCTTTATGTAACGTATACCTGATAGTCTTCTACTTTATATATATGATGATAATCTGTGTATTTACACGCACACCTTTTCCATATTTTCCCAACTATTCATTCATTTATTTATCCGTACATTCGTTTTTTTTCTTTCTATAATGAACTTTCTTGGCAGTTCTCCATACATTTCCTTTTTTTTTTCCTTTTTTGTGTTTCTTTTGTTTTTCCTGTTATTTAGCTAATTTTCAACCACCGCCTTCGCGAATTCGTTCGCTGATACTTGACATACCTTCATCATCATTTAGTGCTTATACCACCAGTGCGCACTAGTATGTCTTAAGACTTAACACTCGTCAAAGTGTAAAAAAGATATTTCATTCAGTTCAGATCGAATCTTTTAATACCCCTTTGAAAGATTTTCTATATAATCTGATATATTTCGGAATTGAAGAAAATTGAAAGTTTTAAGAAAAACATTTCGACAATATCATAAACGTAATCTACAACACTTAATGCGTTGGGTAATGAATGAACTCGGTTTACAAGCAAATGTTTTCCTACAAGTAAGTTATCGTTGTGACATAACATATTCAATGATGTATGAGTCTTGCGCTATGTATCACATTATAATATACTTAACATACCTTTTAAAGCTTTTAGAGTAAACATAATAATATTATCGAGTAGCATACAACATACAGGGAAGAGGAAACATTGAATGTTTATACGAAATGTTTAAGAAATCGTGTGGATTTATGGATCATTATAGCACTATGTTGAATGGGTGGGTGTGCAAAGGCGTATTAAGGCAAAGTTTTTGCTTTTTTCTTTTGTGAAGATACGAGCGTGAAAATTTCAATCGAGCTTACGAAATGTACTGATGCAGAAGTGGACATGTGTAATCCAATTTTGCTGATAATTGCTTATATATATATATATATATATATATATATATACATATATATGGTTCATTAGGTCTCATTTGTTTTTTTCTACGCCTAACTAAGATGTGATAAATTGAATATACCTCATGCGATGAGCATAAGAAATAAATGAAAAACAAAATACACACACTTTTCTTTTACACATTTTTCCTTTCGTAATTTTGTTAGCTGCTCTTCTTTCTGTTTTCTTTTCTTCTTTTGCTTTTTCTGCTTCTTCTTCACCTTTTTTCTTTTCCAAGAAAGAAGATTAATTAAGAAAAATATGAAAATTGTTTTGATTCATTACCAGTGAAATTTTTATTTTTTAGCCAAACCCCGATCTCCCAACACTGTTTCGCCTATTCGTCTACTTTAAGTATGTTGTTCCATAAGATGTTAGAAAAATAAATTTATCCTTGTTTTTTTTTTTTTTTGTTTCTTTGTCCGTTTTTCATGTCTCTAAAGTCACAAACAATAAAGTGTCCGCCAGTCATAACGAATTATAAGAAAAGCAGCATAAACAACTGATGCTGAAACTTATTTAAAATAAAAATAATAACGATGAAAAAAGAAATATATATATATGTATAGATTATATATATAAAATTAAGAGGATTTAAATGACTCTGGTATTGATACCAGAATATTTTCTACACGAGATTCTAGACATTTTATGATAATTGAAAAATCGCAAGGATGTGTATTAAAAAGAAAAGCTTTGGGTAAACAAGTATTACATGCATGTAAACTAAATAGTTGATGAAAGATTAAAAGCTTAATGAAATTAGATTCTTATCATTCAAATCTTTTTAAGTAGTTTTGCGTTATATTTTGTGCATTTTATAGGAAAAGTTTCTCAATAAAAAGAGTATTGCGAATATTCTTACAATTTCTAAAATAAACAAAGGTAGAGAGAGGGAGAGAGAGAGGGACAGAGAGATAATAATCTTTCACTAAAGTTTTTCTTCATTACGGGCATGTTACAAAGCTGATTGAGATAATTTTCATCCTAGTTTTGTAGTAATTGTCGTCCTAGTAGTGGGTCGACATATGTTTTATATTAAAGATAATAAATACTAATAAGAAATGCAATCAAATTTTCGCTATAAAATTTTTGACTTTGTCACAACTTTGTTGTGACGGTTTTTCTTTATGCGTTTGCTTCACAATTTCAACCGCAATCGCAATGAAGTATTCCTTAGGTCAAGGATATATATGCAAAATTTGAATTTCTTATCTTGAGTACACGTAAGAATCAGCGTGAAACAGCTATAGCCCTTACAATCGGCCACAGCACATATCGTATACTATCACACAGTTATTCATATGACAATTTTCCGAAATAAGATGTTGTACGCGAAGTGATCGTAAAAGTGGTTCAATGCAAATCATATTCCATAACGTTCGCACTTTGAGCTAAAGACGTCGGTGTACCAAATTCCATTAAAATATCTGAAAAATTTGCGTACTGTAGGTTGAGCACAAGAATATAAGAGGAACAGATGGACGGAGATCGATAGAGAAAGTGATTTCGAATCGATCGGTATAATAAAAGCTGAGTTTATTTTAAGTACGTCTGGCTTATATCCCCGTAAAATGAACATATTCTTGCACCACGAGTGACGTAAGGTATATATTAGAGAATATATTTAAAATGTGCGAAAAGCTTACGTTCCCTAAGAAGTTATTTGTTTTATTTCATGTTGGATATCTGGTGCGAATAACTTAGTTTTGAGAATTAACAATCAATTCGAATATTAAAATATATTTATCTAATCAAGTGAATCTTTTTATTCTGCGTGAAGTAAGTGACGTTAACGCACGAAAATTATTAGAAATAGGAGTAAAAGTTGTTCTTAGGAATTGCTGTTACTTAGCATAAAATTTATGAGAACTGTGTTAATTCCATTAAAGAAAAGAAAAGAAACCTTCATGATCCATGTTATAAACAATCAGTTAGTGTATTAATCTTTACACATCACTTACATCATCAAAAGATTGCTCAGCAATTCGCAAAACTGCTTCTGAAAATACAAAATTATTAAATAATTCGTAGTTATAGTAAATAGTTCGCAGCTTGTTTACTATATACGGAGTAGCTTGTCTCGTAGTAAGGTAACGGTAGTTCTCCTAATTTTGTTTTTTTTTTTATTTGCGATCGGTTAAAATGCAGCCATAAAAATGATTTCCAATGAGACCAAGTTATATGAAGAAATAAAAAAGTGATATAAGTGTATAATCTTTTACAACAGCAAAGGGTGATAAAATGTATAATTTTATAATTTACAATTTATAATTTAGTCATAAAAAATTTAAAGTTAGTATTAATTATTGAATTGCATTTTAAAGAAGGTTTACGTATAACTTAAACTTATGTAACCAAGGTTTACTTACAATCGATTAACTTTCATAGCATAGTAAAAACATAAGCCTCCAAAGTTTACTTAAGTGAAGCAAAGAGATAGACATGCTACCCATTAGATAGTATTATGTAGTATTTTCAGGCCACCGCTTCATCAGGTTAATTTCCGAGAAGCTTTCTTTTAGCAACTTTGCCGCTCTCTGCAGAAAGTAATTTGTGATACGACTTGTTAAAGTGGTAACATATGATCCGTAAAGGCGAATAGAGTTTATATTATGTACGACATTGAAGTAACCTAATGGACTCATGGTATTTTGATATCCTTACTCAATATCGTTTAATAGGAATGGCCATACTATTCTGCTTTCTATAAGTTTTTTTAGGAACAAGAGTCTTAGCATCGACCTCCTTCTCGCTAGAGATGATAGATGACTTAAAAGCATCCATATGAATGGATGCTTATGTTCGGACTCCATCAAAGATAATGTAATGCGAGCAAGAACAATTGTTCAAGTTTTACCAGAGTAGCAACAGTAATTAGGAGACCAAACTAGGGTGGCCTTCTATGCATGTTTTCATCAGTGATGTATACAACCCTTTGGTCGTCAAATTCTTTAGACCGTCGTTTATTAAAACCTGGACCTAAAGAAGATGTTGGCATCGTATATTATACTTAGGCCATAGATTGATCCAACATCCGATCGTAAATGAAATACGATAAATTTATTACAATAGTTCTCGAGAGATGCGAACATTTGCATTTAACTACATTAAGCGTCACGTTGTTTATTTCACTCCATTTCACGAATAAAAAGAAATCCGACCCAAGAATGTCAAACCCATTCACATTGTTGGCCTATAGATGAAATCAAAAATAGGTGAAGACGTAAGTGCACTATACGTCTAACTGAGAAACGAAAAAAAATAAACAAAGTTTACATTATCACATATCAAGACTGCTATCGGCACTTGCTTTCGTATACGGTAACTCCCGGCCTAATTCAATACAGTGTATCCATGTATTGCTTGACATTCAGTCAAAGTTTATACATAAAAAAAAAAAATTGTGCGTCAAATAACTCCTTCCAAAGTGCACTTAATCTTTTCAGAGTTATATATTTGGGGTACTATGTAGGATAGGATTTATATCAACTGATTTTTTAAGCATACCTTGCAAAACATCGAACAAACTGAGTTTTGCAGGTATCCGAATTCCTAGAGATGCCACTTACCATTCAAGGGTTTATTAAGTTTATGCCGACATATCCAAGATCTAGAAGGATTTGAGATACATACACGTCTGTTTGTGTGACTGTCCATGTATTCGCTCGGCATCACGGTAAATAATATGTCGGACTAGCAGGCAGACTACACTTTATCACTGAAGCACCCTGAAGTAATCAAGTCATAAGCAAGTCTTTTCAAGTAACGCATCTACCTTTAGTGTCGACATTACCAGTCAATACAATCTTTAACGAAGTGAGCAGAACGGCATGTAACTGTAGTTATATGATGAAGAAGTGTAATATGTTCGCCGAGCCACGCTCACATAAAGCTATACGTAATCGAATTTTAATCTCTTTCCAATATTTGAGGCTTTATGCTTATTACTGGTAGAGAGGAGAGGCAAACAAGACAGAATTAAAGAAAAAAAAATCTTACAATGACAGAAATTCTTTTTCAAAAGCTAGACAAAGTTTTTAAGCCTCAAAAATCGAAGACCTTTCAATACACAATACAAGCGAAATGACAAGTGGAAGATGTCGTATGCCTTCACGCGTCGCGTGTGGACACCACAGTTTGAATAGAAAAATCAATGGCCAATCTAGTTACACCAAACTTGTAATTCCTTTTGCAATACTCAGAAATTGGTTAGAAATCAGTCTTGTTGTATCCATCTTTCTCTTCCTTGCTCATCAATGATTCACACGGTTTAGAAGTGTTTGTTCCATGATGTTACAATCAAGCACTTATTATCTCTGTGAGTAGTTATTTAACTCTTATAACAGTTAAATATAATCGAAGAAGGGTTATTTTGGTGGATAATCGCTAAACATAAACGATTCTTTCCATGCATAATTTCTCCACGGATGGACTCGCCCCCCCGATGGACTGCCTATATTCTGTAAGACTTTAAATTTTAAAGAAACAAAAAAAAAAAAAAATACAGAAAATGAAATCATGCAATCAAGAGCAGTAACCGAACGCTGAACATATCTACAAAAACTGGGATTGTGATCAAAGTCGAAATGTGATTTGGCCGCAATTCGTGCCGCAATTGCAATTCTAAATAAAAAAAAGGAACAAAGCTAATAGGAATCGAATCTCAATCAGGGTTAAGTTTGTAATAGGACTTGAGAGATTCAAAACGGTGTTGTATTCTAATTAGAATTGTGATTCTAACTGATGATTAGAGTTCTGGTAACACAAGATAACTGAATTAGATATTTCGAAAGAATCGAATTTTGATTGTACAGCAGATGAGGGGAACAGACTCTGAAAATATCCAAATTGTAAAGTAAACGTTACTTGTAACAATGGTTCTAGTTGAACGATCAATCTTAGCTAGCGTTATAATTTCAATTTTGATTGAAATAAATCCAACTTTTAATTATCGCTTTTTGCAAAACTGGTAATTCTAAGTATATTTCCAATTGGAAATGTGCGATCCCAATTTATGAATAGTTTCTTATTTATATGTTAAGGAAGGGCTAAAAAAGTAATTCCAAGTCTCATTATCATTTATTTCAATCAAAGTACGAATTTTTTAATATGGCTGCGTTGAGGTGAAATATAAGAACCAGACGCATAAAGTTTTAAAGTTACAAATGAAATTTTAAAGTAACAGGTACGCGTCGGTGTGCCAAGCAGAAAAAATTGCATCTATTTATACATATAGCAAAAAAAAAAAAAAGATATATATATATGTGTATATATGTATATAAGTTATATAAGTATGTATATGTATATATATGTATATAAGTTTATAAGTCCATATATATATATATGAAAATTTTAAAATATTGTTCTCAATAATTTGAAATGAAAAAATGACGCCTTTAAAGATATTAAGGTCTCAAAGTTTTTAATAGAACGCTTTCCATTGCAATGAAAAAGAAGGGAGAAGGGAGAAGGGCTCACTTTAATTTTAATGTTCGTCTAAAATTTTCATTACATTTAATTAGTTGTTGATATTAGCCAGTCATCAGTTGTTGACTGTCTAACCAACCGACAAATATAAGTGGTTTTCAAAATAAATAATTCAAATATTCTCCACAACCAGTCAACATTCTTTAGTAATTGTTCCTTTTGTTTTTCGCTTTATACCACTCATTGTCTGCCTGCGCGTTTTTTGTTTGTCTGTTCCACTCCTTCTTGGTAATGTCCTTAAGATTCATGAGCTGTAGAGTCATTTATCCTGCAATTAATCATGATTACGCGTTTTTCTTTTTTTTTTTGTATCGCCATTTATTTATATGTGTTTCTCATCTCTTTGCTGTATATTTCTTTGTTTGTGGCTTTAATTTTTTTTTTTTTTTTTTTTTTTTAATATTATTTTATACTTGTTGCTTGCTTAAATCATCATTTCTCGTTTTCATCTTTAACTTAAGGTTTTGTTGTTTATTTTTTTTGTATTAAAAAAAAAAGAAAAGAAAAACACATATATACATATATAAATAAAAAAAAATTGTTTAGTTGTTTTTGTAGTTTTCATTCAAAGGAGTTGCCCTGAATTGCCTCAAGTTGCTTTCTATACGTACGTTAGGTATGTATACTTATTTTTATTATGGTTCAGTGTTCATGTCAACTAACGCCTTTTGCATTCTATCCGGCCTTTTCTGTATAATAATCAACCATCCACCCATTTAACATTTACTTAACCTCAATCGAAAATTGTTTGCTCTAAATTCCCTCACGCTACTACCATCGCCTTTTTCCATAAACACAGAGAACTTATGATTTTTCCTGCTTTTTTTTTTTTTTTTTTTTTCATTTTCAATTTCAAATCGTGTCTATGACTAGGGCGTCTACTCGAGAACGCCTAAGTCTTCAAAACATTATTCATCTTCACTCCAGTTATGCTGTTGTTGTTTTTTTCATTTTTTTTCCTTTCTTAATATTTTTTCACATTTTCCTTTCTTGGTCTTTATTTTTCATTCTTATTTACTTTCTATGATAATGTGCATGTGCAGATGTTTGTTTGTATTATATTTATATGATTTGTCCTCTATTATTGTGTTTGTTGATTTTATTGTATAACAAATATTGAAAGCATTGAATCTTATCTGCGCCCCTTTTCTTTATACCTCGTATGCCTGTGTGACAGAGAAGATTTGTTTTTAATAAAAATAAAAATCATTTATTCTTCGTTTTTAGTATTTATTTGGTTGGTTGTCTTAAAGTCTTTGATTTTGGTTAAATATAATTTCGGTATAATCAGTTTTTTGATTGATTATTTAAACAAGAAAATGTCATGGATTTGATAAATTGATTTATTTGATAAGTAAACGGTCTCTTGAAGACGAAAACAAACAGAACCCAGATGCGTTAAATTGCTACAAAGTTTACTTCTTCTTCTTCTTTCTTGTTGTTCGCGTTTAATCTTGTGAAAAACAAAAATAATAATAATAAACTTTTATAATTTACCGGCCTAAAGAATTATCAAAGAGTGCAAAGTCCGGATGTATTTTGAATTTAATTTTTTTTTTTTTTTTTTTTTT
>CCAG010012240.1:0-56499 GCA_001077435.1 Glossina morsitans morsitans
AGGACAAGTCGGGCTCGATTTTTTTATATTTTTTTTTTTTTTTTTGTTTTTTGTTTTTTTTTTTATTAAATAGAAGAGTTTCGCAACCAATTATGTTTGTTTCTTTTGCAATTATGTTGTAATATTTCGGCCGACTTCATTTACTGATTCATTTTAATAAACTCCACCATTTATTTATTCATCGAAAGATACAGAGTTTAATAAATAATGTTTGCAAGTTGTTCAATTTTTTTTAATCACTTGTGAACTGCAATGGCGATAATCTGCGCTCGCTATAAGTTTCTTGATAACCGAACAATGCAACATTTCAAAAAAAGAAAAAAAAAAAAACAAAAAATTGGCATTTAAGTAAACATTTCGTAATGCTGTCGCCCTAACACTATCTAGAAGGACAAGAAGTTAAGAGATTGTTTTGATTGTAGGCGACGTTATCTGAGGGCTGAAATTTATTGGGAAACTGACTGTAATAGTGGTTGCAATAAAAACCAACGTAAGAAATAATACAGACGTCTTAGGGAAAGCGAAGGTCCAAAGAATCGTGTAAAGGACGAAGTTGCACATGTATTTTTTGTCAATTCTTTTTTTTTATTTGCCCGCGTATAGATGAGCTGAGCAGTTACTTCAAGCATTACATCAATAGATATATGAACTTGTAGGTATTAATTAGAATAGAAACATTTTTTAAGATTTTCGAAAACCTTTAGCTTTTAGTTTCGTATGAAAACGTTTATAAATAAATTAACGCTGTTTTGGCAAATGGTGTTCGGAAATGTCTTAAGAACTCACGTGCATTGCTTTAATTTTTTATACAAGTTTTATACAACTTTAAACATACTAATGAAAGGACGAAAGGACGGACGTAACTGGCGAAGTTACTTAAGAGTCTCACGTTTTGTCTTTCTTAGAATTAAATATATATTCGTTTTTGTTTACAAAATATACCTTTTGTCTAGGAAGTTCCCATTATCTACTCCCAAGTGAAATGAACAGATTGATATGATTAGTATATTTTCAATTTATGATTGTCACATGGAGAGGTTGAATGGTCAATGAAATGCATACGGGTCAAATGCTGCAAATGATGCAAAATACCCACTACTTTGTCTTTGTATGTCGCCAGGCAGCGATTAATCGCATGTAGAAAGCATTCAAGCCCCAAATCTTATCGACAATTGGCGGATTATCCCACAAATCAATTCAGTTATGTTCGAATAAATATTTCAGTTCGACTTAAGCATATGCCTGCAAGTTCTTGCCTAAAAGCATAAATGCGTGACTATAGCTGATTAGGAAACCCGTTTTTCAGCTCAAATTTGTTTGGTTGAAGAAATTGTACACACGCTGTGCCGTCATGCAAATTATTCATGTATATATGTATGAGATATACGCCCTAAGAAGGGCTTTTTCTTACGCTTTATTTTTTCAATCTCAACATAAATTGGAATTTTTTAGCGTAAATTTTTGATTTAAGCGATTCGAATACCGTGAATTGTACTGAACATTACTGAAAACTGACGAATCGAAATGAAAGGTCGACTAGGTAAAAGCATCCTATGAAAGGCGCTTATGATGGATCATAGATAAAGATCAAGATAAATGGATTGATGGGTCCTTCGAAGCGAACCGAAATCTAGTAAAGCGGATCAGTAATTCTAGCAAAGCGAGATAAAATGTAGTAAAAGGAACGTTTTTTGTGTATAAACAAGTCCTATGCTCCGTTCTTTAAAATTTAATACAGAAATATTAATTACATAAAAAGTTATAGCAATTTTTGTAAACCTATGCGCGATTGTAGCAAAAAACAGCCCCGTACCCACAGTAAGCACAGCCAGCAACACCCCGGCGCGAATGTGTTAAGGACTCTTAATTGATTGTTGTTAGAAAGTGGCAACTCTAATATTTGAATGAAGTGATGGCAACCGTGCATCATTGCATCCTCCATTCTTATGGTTAATGCTTCCTTTTTATCTTTAATTTTTGTGTAGTCTGACGAAACAACTTGTGAAGAAACCAAACTTGATATATTAAAGTATAGAAATATACAAAATAAAACTTTATCACATCTAATTATATCTAGTAAGTGCGACACTTTTCAAAATGTTCAGCATGATATGCAGTTTTATCACATAGAGATAAGCGATTTCTAAAGGTTTAGAGGTCTTTTCAATGCTTTAGCAAAGTGAGTGCTGATCGTTTGTTCGCCAGAGAATTGGTCCGCCATTACCGTTTCGCTACTTAGGCCGCCGCGATTGTGTGATATAACACTCATGGATTTTTCTTTGTGGTTTTAGTTAGCTTCAAGGCCCACGTCTATACTGCCAAGCTACAAACTTTGAAAAACTTCGAGGCGAACATTTTTCAAATTATCGCAGATATAACATAACTAATGTGATTAATAATTGCAAACATCGTATACGTCAGTGCGTCGAATGCTGTGGTGGACTTGTGTTCATAACATACCTGCAATACGTGAACTTCAAAATGAAGCGAAAATTACTTTAATGTGTTGAGTTCTTTTGCATTTCTTTCTAATTTTAAAGTGATGAGTATCGGTCTTAATGAAACGTTCCCTTTACTTAAAGTGAAGGACATCCATATATATACTGTGTCCAAAAGCCAGTAAGACTTATCTAAGCTGAAATTTTTCTTGTTTAGGTTGACAATAACCTAAATGCCATCTACGACTTACCATTAACGGCTTACGCTTATTTCCTTCATCTAAAAGAGTGAATGTTCCGTTTCCCCAAGTCGGATTAAAATTACATCCCAGGGTAATCGTTGAAGTAGTTAGTTGTTAAACAATTTTGCTTGAATTTCTATTTCGGTATTTTTAAGAAGAACTAAGGCATTCTGGGAAAGTGTATTATCGTGATGCACATCTTTAAGTTCCAAAATGTCGTTCAAACTCAAATGATAGTTGCATGATGAAAACAAGGTTTCTAATATTAGCTGGAAAATATCACTAAAGACCTAATCCCAAAGTTTTCTAATAAGATTGTTGTCCGCAATCTTCGAAGCAAAATAAGTAGTAGTTTATATATTGAGCTCATTCATTGAATTCTCTATATATACTTCGGCATTTCTGGGCGTAAGGAATTGGATATTGACAGAAATGAAATAATTTAAAACAAATGAGAACCTTATACTCAGGCAAGGCCGACCGTTGGCTTCACCAAATACATTTATCCACGTCGTTTCTAAAAAATAGGCTTTCTCTTCATAAAAGGGCTTACTTTTCATGATAACTGTCTAGTGTCTAAAGAATAGATCCAAGTTGTCCAGATTTCTTACCATCCATTTGTTTGCTAAATTGCTGCTATGGATCGGTCTTCTTCTGAAGGAGTTACTACATACGAGAATTCTTACATGGAGTTGGTCCAAGAAATAGACTCATGTGGTTCAAATTTGGTCTGTTTAATTTTTTATCTCAAATAATTATCATGAACAAATAATTATGACTATAAAATATAAACAATTAGGCCTCATTGTCATATAAAGGTTCACATTTCCTGAGCATCCTTATAGACGGTGGTATTAAAAAATTAGACTTACGTGGTCAAAATTCGGTAAGTTCGGTTTCTATGTCAGTTTACTATTATGAACCAATTTTCGACACGATATATAGAAAAAGTATACCTTTTTATCATATGAAGATTCGTTTTTCGTAGAAACTGTTATGTGGCAGGGGAAAAAGTTTTCACAGAACGAGTTTTCTCGAGAAATTTTAAAAATTGCATTTTCCATTCCGTTTGCTCTTGGGTCGAAACACGTCATTGTATCAAATTTCCTCAAAATTTTTGCAAAATTTACAATCTATGGCTTAGAGCATAAAAATACGGACGTGCGAACAGATGAACAGACAAACTTGATGCGATTCAGAAGTTCATACTAAGTATGATTCGGATGAAAATATAAATCTTATGCCCCATCTGGATGTTACGTACGTCCATACTAATGAAAGCACGAGTAGGATATTCAACACCCAATACAAATGAGATTTCGTCTTCTATTGGAAGCTTTTTGTGTGAACTATTTCTGCGTTTCATTAAGTAGAAGCTTGAGCCCATAAAGGTTTTTTTTTAAGTTTATTGGATGATCACGGTTGTTATTGTGAGACAGTTTAGACGGTAATAAATCTAGACCTGAACTTCATATACACTTGACCAGCGCATAGTTGGCTATTGCTCTGTCTGCTTGTGTTTTTGTAATTTTCATAATCGT
Source organism: Glossina morsitans morsitans (assembly GCA_001077435.1). Lineage (NCBI taxonomy): Eukaryota > Metazoa > Arthropoda > Insecta > Diptera > Glossinidae > Glossina > Glossina morsitans. The sequence continues at coordinate 4,222 of CCAG010012240.1, forward strand.
AAAAATTGTGATAGGGCGTACATTTTCGATTTATGCGTTACTTAATTTAAGGTTATTGAGGTAGGTATCTTTAAAAATCTCGAAAATACGCTAAACAATTATAAGTTAGAAATATGTAACACACTCTTCATTGATGGCAAATTGGACGCAAATCTTTCGTGATAGCAATAATTTGAAGTTAATGCGAATATAATTTCAAGTGCAATTTACGATTAGGTAATACGATGTTTAATCTTTACAATGTTTTACTTATAGCAATTAAGGAAGTCCTGGGACGTATGCATATACCATGAAATACCATGAAAACAAAACAAAAAAAAATTTATATAAATCGTTTAGTTTTTGTCGACATGACCAAAAGATGCAGTTATATTAACATATTCATTTCATTTGTAACATTTGAAAATTGACATGACAGGGAAAGGTGCAATTTTTTAACTCGGTTTAGATATTTTACTATAACTGACTGTCATTGCATTTGTCTACTCTCTGAGCCTTTGCAAATGGGTAAGATAGCAATACTATCTATGAGTTCGGGGCAATCTAATAAAAATTTTTTTTTTTTTTTTGATAAATAAATGTGACAGAAGTTGTTAATGTATTATATGAAATCGGGATTGATCGGGTCATTGCAAAATTTTTACTTATAAAAATTAATTTCGCGATTTCTACATTTAACCATAACGATTATGATTTACAGAAATACATCTAAGACTGATATAGTTATCAAGAGATTTTCAAAATTTGACTCGTCGCAGCTTGAGCAGATAAAAAAACGTTCTCCTTACATATTTTGATAGCAATATTATAAAATGCTTATTATAAAATGTGGACAATAAATTAAGGTTTCGAGTCATTCAAATAAAATCTTGAAAAGAAAAACAATTTTCTTTAATAATTTAATGAATAAGATAATCACTGTTGATAAAGAATACTTGAGGGAAATATGTGAAAAGTGAAAACATACGGTATTCAACAGAATTACTATCGTAAGAAGATCCATAATGAATTTATTAAAGCACTGATAAGGCAACATTATTCAAATCTTTGAATGATTCATAACCAGAAAATGTGCATCTGATACGGATTGATTTTAAACTGAAAGGAAAGGCATCACGCCCTATAAGGAGCATAAAGTGTGTGAAACATGAAACTTTACAGATGCATTCAATTCGCGTACATATATAATAAAATATGGAGAAAATGTAACGGAATATTTGCAATATTCAGATCAATATTTTTTATTCTAGAGATAATAGATTTTATAGGGTGTCTGGGTGTTACAAATGCAATGACAATATTAATATACACCCATTCTCCAGTGATTTGTATAAAAACTGGATACGTTGGCGAATAAATCTTTCATTTCTTATCTTTATAAGTCCTGCACAGATACTTTTTACATAAAATTTTTCTCTTACCGACTATGTATAAGATGCGAAACCAAGTATGGAAAAAGCTCTTAGGGATTACGTTATTCTTAATTGTGTGCATTCGTCTACATATATACGCATATATATATACATATATATATATATATATATATATAATATATATATAGTATATGTATATATATATATATATTGTATATATATATATATATAGTATATATATATATATATATTTGAAATTATAAGCACACACAACAACATTTCTAGAATTTCAAACAAAAAAAAAAAAAAAAATTTTTTTTATTTATATCATAAAACGAATAAAATTACCCAACCACCGCAGATAAGAGTTAATATCGTACGAAAGGATTGCATAAGTAAATAAGTAAATGTATATATAAATAAGATTTTGTGTGTATCAAATTTTACAACATGCAACCAACAAAAGAAACAACAATTAATCACAAAGCGTGCTTCGAATATTCAATAGAATAAACGTGATTTCTGATTTATTATTATTATTATTATTATTATTATTATTATTTTTTTTTTTCCCTCTTACTTTTTTTTGCATTTTCTTTCACTCTGTTTCTCTTTCTCTCTTTTTGGTTTTTCTTTTTTTTTTCGTTTTTAAAGAATCTTTTCATATGAAGATTTTGTGTTCGAATTTGAATTTTTATTCATTCAGTAAATGTAATCAATTATTGCAGAGCCATTTGATGGGAACATAAGCAAAGAAATGTGCATGTGTACGAACCCATATGTTATGTTCTGCAGATGTAATTGAAATGACGCTTTATTAAGGGATCATAATTTGATTATCAGAAAATTTCAATACATTCAGTCACGCAAAATTTTATGCAAATCAAATCAAATGAAATCATATGAAATATGAAATCATTGCCATCTAAGTGTATATGAAACGGTACATTTTGAAAACTTAACATATGGTATCAAAATTTAAGCGTTTAGTAATAAAATAAAATGAAATTTAATTAGATTACCTTTCGAAAGATGAGAGACGTTTGCAATTTTACGATTACCTCTTAATAAAATAATAAATTGTTAAGTTTTGTATGTTTTAAGAATTTTCATTTTCCTTTCTTTTATTTGCAGATAAGCACTTTAGTACCACTAACTAACAGTTGTTGTTGTATATATATATATATATATGTAAATATGTAAATATATATTTATATATATACATATATGTAAACATATATTAAGAAATATTTCATATTTAATTTTCTTATATATATATATATATACATACATATATATATATATATATAAATATATATATAATTTTTTTTAAAATTTTTTCCTTCATTTACTTATTTTTATTTATTTATTTATTCATTTATTTATTTTTTTGGTTCTTATGTGATTTTACTCTGGTTAATGATATAGATTTTGTTTATTTAGTTATGATTATTTAACATATTTGTGGAGCTCAAATAAACTGTCTTTGAACGCGTCAACTAACCAACTGAATTGTATCAAAGTCAGGCATTAGAAACTTACAGAATCGCAGTCACTATATCTGCGGGATGCCGATAGCGTTTCTGGCGTTCTGGTGGGTCGATGTCTTTGACGATGCCTACATTTTTATTTGCTTTTCATTTTTCTTTTGTTTTCAATCAACCCGGCATGAAAAGAAAAAAAAATTGGTTTATTGTTAGGCAAGTAGATAAATATGTAGAAAGAGTATGTATGGGGGAAGGTGGGAGTTGGGAATCTCTGACTTGGCTAGAGTATAAAATACGAAGTTAAGTTGCAAGACCAAACGACCGTTACTTGTCCCACATTAGCTTACCCATCAGGCAGGATGTCTAACAGAGCCATCATATAGGCGTGTGAGCGTGTGTAATAAGTAGTGAAATATCTGAGCACCTACGCCCACCTTGTTGCTGTTTCTCGTTTTTTGTATTCATTTTTTCCTTTTTTGTTTTCTTTTTTTCATTTTACAATGACATTATCTACATTTATTCTCTTGTCTGCCGTTTATACTCAGGCGTTGGTATACGAACTCAACACAACAATTTTACTGAATGCCATTGCGACATATCCGCTTCCGTAAAGTGTTGTGTTATGTGTTGTCATGCATGATTGCAACACATTATTTTCATCGGCCGCCCAACTCTTACTTAAGCACTTTTGAAATTGTTCAACCGCCTGGTTAACATGCTTAGCATGCCACAACTTGATGTATGCAACAGGCACCTCCAACTGTTGCGCTTCCTTTCGTAGGGGAAAAATTTTTGAAAAATCATTTTTCTTCTCACTTGTTTTACTTTTTTTTTTTTTTTTTTTGCACTTTTGTTTATTGGTTTCATAGTTTGAATCGGGAAGAGACACAGTTGTTGCTATTATTATTGCTCTATATTGCTCTCTAAATTGCTTATATTATTACTATTATACCTGTTGCCTTTTATACTACGATGCTATCCTCTTGCATATAACGTATTAAAGCTGCACCCAGTTTTAGAGTGTGTTAGTGAGTGAAAATTTGTCCTAAATAAGAACAAACAAGTCGTGCTCTCTCTCCCTGTTGTAATCCTTCCGTGTTTCTCTCTTTCTCTAAAATAGTGTTGGAAAACGTCATCAAAAAAAAAAAAAAAGATTAAGTAAACGACTTCCCCTTTCAAGTTGATTATGTCTTAACCGTTTAGGTACATTAGGAATTATTTCGATGATATTCCGATTGTTCGTAACTAAAGAAATTGCTGCTTGTTGCTCTTAGTGCGTTGTAGATTAAACAAGCACAGCAGTCTTTAGTCTTTTCTCAACAGCTTTCAATAGAGTGGTCCATTGTTGAAATAAAACAAAATCGATTTTGGTTTTCTTTCCCTTTAAAGTTATATATGTTCTAAAGCAATAGTCCGGCCTATACCCATTTTTAAATGTTATTAAAGCTCTTTGAGAAACTGATGTCAATCAATAGGCTGCAGTTTCGTTATACAAGCATTTTCGCGTCATCCAAATACGTATTCAGGGCGTTATTATCTAAAGGGAGACTGAATAGGCAAACGTTTCTGACTTATTTTCCAATAAACGATCCCAATAAGGGGGCTTTCAAATTATGAACTTAATTATCATTACAGCCCCAAAAGCTGAGAGCTGTTTTTTAAAGTTCCCGATATGTTTTCTTTCATTGCTACGTACAAAAAAGGTCTAGCAACTGTTTTGTGTAAATATTGTTCAGAAATTCATCAACAAATAAATCATGGGTTCGATCAATTCGCGTAGTCGACGCAAAAACGGCGTCTCTGACAAAATATCGACATTATTTTTAGGAAGAGGTCCTTCGAAATTTCACATTATTTCGATTATTTGCTTACAAGTCTTAGGAATTTTAGCAATGCAATCTTTGTCATTTTCAAAGCAACTGATTGTAATCTTGTATCTTGTATGTTTCTTTAATAATAAAAATCAAATAATATTCAATTTTATATAAAATTATTATTATTATATATTGTTTTTCGTTGATCACTTACTTTATACATATAATTATATTGATTTTTATATAGACATTTTATATATATTCACACTTGATCTTCCTCGTTGTGCAGATAAATCGATTTAATTTTGTATTCAGCAGTCGACGACCAAACTTCTGTATGAAATTTTGTCTGAAGAATTCTTTCTAAATCTGATGCAGTAAATACTTAACTTAAGTTACAATTTCTTCATTGCTTTCTTCAAGGTTTGAATTAAAAAGAAATATTAACAAAAAACTTACCTGTCAAAAGTTATACTCATCAATGCAATGGTCTTTCTTCTGCTGCAAAGAAAACAAGAAAGTGCCAAGACTTATGCATTCTAGAGCTTTTTTTCGGACAGACTACAATAATCACATCTTCGCATCTTCGCAGAAAGGTTTCACGCTGAAATCGATGACAAAAGAATTATCGAAGAACCCTAAGTCTGAAGACGCATTTTATTGACTAGACAAAGACTTGTAAAAGTGTTCGAAATGTTGCATAAGCAAGGAAAATGAATACCATAGAGAATAGAAAATTAATTATCGGCAATCAAATTGCACTTCAGCACAAATTCGGATTTGTATCTTTATCTTTAAATAAAGTTTACCGCAAAACGGAGTTTACAACGTATGGGCACAATTTGTTGAGAGCTTTTTAAAACAAGAAAACATTTAGAGCCTCTGCAGAGAAAGAAGCCATCTATGGTCCGCAGAAAAGATAAAGCGTCCACTGTTTATTTACAGATGCATCTAATGATACGTAATACGAATGATAATAAAGGAACAAAATGGTTTACATAGAAATCTGGTGAAATAGATGAATAGTCCGCGGGAAAGTATTTTAAACGTAAATTGAAAAAAAAAAGAAGAATTGTGTGATAGCTAACGTTTCCAACACTGTTTCTTTTCATACTTTACACGTTCAAGTGAGTATATAATGACTTAACTTTTTTTTACTCTTCTTTGCATAGTTTTTCGCACAGAACAACTGTTGCTCATACCATTAGCAACAGGTACAGCAACAGTTGGAGAGATAGTCGTAGGAGACTCGCGTTCGTATAAAAAAAGTGAGAGAGAAGAGTAGAAAATGATGAACTTGTATTAGTGGGTAGGGTGTGTATATATGAGGTTCGAAGAACGGCCCCTATAGTTTATCCAATCATGCGCAAAACACTGCCTAATACACGGTAAAAAACTGACCAACGTTTAGCATTAAAAGTTGAATTGATTTAAACGAATTCCTTTCTTTATTAATAAATGGATATTAAAAGATTATTAAATTATTAGATGCAAGATATTAAATAAATGTGTAAATTATAAACATATTTTTTTTTACATCTTTAACATATCAATATTTAAGTGTAACAAACCAAAAGTAAAAGGCTTTAGCATGTGCTCACGTGATCTTTCCTGTCAAAAATAAGGATAGTTTACGTTTCTCTGAATGTTATTTGTTGCAACTATTGCTCAACTGTTGCATGTTTGATATCTCCTCTTTAGTCAACGTCATCGTAATAGTGTCTCGCATCGTCCCACTTAATACTTCAGCAGAAACGTTTCATGTCATTAATGCTTGATTGTTGGATTGTTGCAAGGGAAGCACGCAACGATTATAAGCAAAAATTTTTTTTTAATGAACAAAAAATTGATATAACATTTAGGAATTTTGATTAAATTCAATTGAAGCTTAACCCATTAGTGACCAGAGAAAGTCCAGTAATGGAACGAAAGGTGAGTAAAATCACTTATGCCAATTATTTATTAGGTGATTGCGTAACTTGTACACAGTAATGTAATGTAATGTAATGTACACAGTAAACAGTATGTAGCCTACATATATGCTATTCTACTCTATGTTCTTTTTATGTGTGTATCGTCTTATTGTCATTCCACAGCAGAAGAATAAGTGACAAGTGATCGATTTCTTAATTGAGTTTTAACAGCTTTTGCGTAAGTTAGTTTATAGGCTGTGATAAATCACAATGACTGCCTAGAGGTTTTGTCAAAATATCTGTGATAAAATTTCAATTTTTCCCTCCTCGATCATAATCCAATTATATTATATGTACAATTTTCTTTTTTTTGTTTTTTTTGTTTGCCGGAGGAATGTGGGTTCAGTCTTGTAAAATCTTAGTATACGAAATACTACATTGAGCTAAGTTCATTCTCTATGAAAGTGAGAGAAATAATGCAGACCTCGGCTTATCAAATAATCGCAGTTAAAAGCGTTTGTCTTTCAGAGATGAGCATTAAGCTTGTTATCGTAGTCGCGTAATTGACTTAAAAAGAACGATCTATAGACTAACGTGGTAGGATGTCTTTGCTTGGAGAATATTGGGATTCTTGTGAAGCCGATGCGGTGGGGTGTGCTTGAATTTATTGCAATAAACATCGATTTTTAATTTTTTTCTGTCGTCAGGGGGGTATCCGTAAACTTTACTTCAATGTCAATTCGCAGCAAACGTTTTCAGGAGTTTAGCTTACACGTATTGATTTGTGATAATGATATCATCAATTGAAGGCTTCAGCGGAATAGTTTTTAGATTTGATTTTTCTCAATCTTTCTGATCTTAACAATCAAATTAAGATAATGAGGAGTGAGAGTGATTTACTCAATATTCCAGAGATGTTAAATTAAATATACGACGCAAACTAATGCCCATTTTACATCTTTCGAATAGTAATAGAATCAACCTTGGGCGATGCAATTCCAACGAAGATTTTTAGACAAGATTAACTCAAAAAAATGTAACAATAGTAGAAGTAGCCATGTTGGAAAAGGTGCAGGATGAAATGCTAAAGGAGAATGCTTACGACAAGTACTACAAAGTTACGCAAACAGACAGATGGACACACGAGCAGGCGGACTTATTTAGATGCATTTAAGGGTTGTAACTGGCCAAGAATTTGTATACTTAATGGGGTTTTTGAGGCTTGTTTCTGCGTGTTATGAAGGCATTGAAAAAATAATTAAATTTTGATACACTATAATATTGAGTAGGTGTGGTCAATATTATCCATTTTTGTGCACAGATGCTACAGCATCGCCCATTGAATATACGTTCCAATTTTTGTACATTTATTGGCTGCAGTTTATAAGTAATGAATAAATAACCAATTTTACATTCCCTTTGAAAAGCAGAGGGGTTTACGTGGTGCTGTGGGCGTTTCCTTCGACCGATTTGATTCGTTTCCACTACCAACCTGCCTGCAAGAGCTTCCAATGTTTCTGCCGAATTTGAAGTCAGCACGTTCATTTTTGTGGCCAGGAGAATATTTACAACAGACATTACATAGACGGATGGACAGATAGACATGCTTAAATCGATGTAGAATTTGATGCTGAACAAGAATATATGAACTTTGTGGGGTCTCTGATGCTCTCTTCTAGTCGTTGCAAACGTTTTGACAAAATAAATATACCACTCATCGTTCGGTGATGGGTATAAAAGGCATGATATCTGCGGATAACGAACGTATTTGGAGTCGCGACTTCTGAAAACTGAAAATTAATTGGTAACATAAGGGAATATATATATATATATATATATATGTATATATATATATATATATATGTATATATATATATATATATATATATATATATATATATATATATGTATACATATGTATACATATATATGGGTTTCTTCAAAAATTAGACTGAAAGCTAAGTTTGTAATAGCATGACGTTGTAGAGGACTTCAACAAATTTTCAAAATTTTTCGATTTTGTTACAATGGGACTCTTATAAAGGAATGCGTGTTCATCGAGTCAAATCTTTAGGCTCAATTTCGTACTTTGTCCATTTGCTGCGTGTAAGGTTACAGTTAATCCGTATCGTGGCTATTTCATGGTTAAAGAAAAAAATGATTTGATAACATATGCAGAGCATTTTGTTATGATTAGAGAGTAAAACAAATTTTACAGCGCTTTTATAATACGAAATAAGGAACGCCTTAGCGATACAATATTTGCTATAAGCTCTGTAGGGTACACACTTACATATATTGTATCACTTTACGTTGTAGTGCTTGGACTCATCCCGTTTATTACAACATTTTTTGGAGGATTGAGGTTGAAATTGCTATAAAGATGCGATGAACATCTACTACGATCTTCAGCCATTAGGCAGTTGATAGTAGTTGTAACGGTGGATGCAATACAGGTAAACAGCAAGATTAAGTTTAGCTGCAAACATCGATTTGGTCGTTGTGATTAAGCAAAATACAATGGTCCAAGCTATCTTTCATAACTAATTTGGGATCTATATCTATATATGTTATAGATGAAATCAGATGATTTCCAGTTTATTCTCGTTCTCACGAGTTTTGCAATGAAACTATCACAAATGCCATGTTTAAGACAAATTGTAAACAAAGCTCCGGTAAAATCAATTTCTAAATTTTGACCAGCAGCAAGAGCTCAGAGTCGTTAATCCAACTTTAGAGAAACTAGAGTTTTGTTAATTGAAGATTTTTGCTTTGCATTCGAAACTTACGCTTAAAGACTCCCACTACATATCGCTACATTTTGATTTAACAAATCTGGATTTGATCTTCGAGATCTAAATGTTAAATTAATGTTGCATTAAGCTTATCATTTCTGAGAGCTTAACTATCCGTGGGTCTATGGACGCTAGAAGTTGTGTTAAACAATTCTCCGTGAAATGAGTTTTTGTGTTGCACTTCAAAGTAAATGGCAATAGGTTCGATTGACGAGCGAAACAAGTCCGGAGTTTCTTTTGCCTATAAAACCATTCATATCTATAATTTCTTTGATTCTAGATTTCGGAAAAGCGTATTCTCTGCTGGTCAATGTTAGAGAATATGACGGAAGAATGCTTTACCGTTATTGCACAATATTCGAGTTAATAGGTGGCTTTATGATAAGGTGGCGGAATACAATTTTTTATGTTAGAGTTCTTTCTTAGTTTCCTTTTCTGCCTGCGTTTTGCGTACGTTGATTTTTATATGCAATAAATGCTTTAAAATTTCTTCTTCACCTCTGTTTCATTAGTAACTTGCGTTTTCATTTTCAGGTATAGAGTTATAGGTACTTTAAATTGTTCCTTATTGATGTCATGTAGAGTTAATTGAAACAACAACAACACACAAAGAAAAGTTTGAAAACCTTCCGTTCAAACGCCACTACGAATTTCGAATCACGCTATATACACGAAAAATATAACATGAAAACGTTGCACACTGCTATTAATTAGATGAATATTGAAAGTTAACTATATATGTTGTAGTTTCAATGATTACTGAAAACACTTGAATTTCTATTTTAGTTTCCACAAATTTTATAATAGTTTTCTATAGGTGTGTTTGAAGATTTGTGGAAAGTAGGGAGAGAGAGAGAGAGAGAGAGAGAGAGAGAGAGAGAGAGAGAGAAGATTTAGCTTGCCTTTTATTGTGATTGTCCAATGAATCTCTGCACTTCTCTACGCTCCCCACAAATTATTCAGATTTGTTCATCTTTCCCACAAAAACTATCCATACCCGTTTATCATTCGGTTACTTTGTTATCGTTGCAAAAATCCCGATAAAGAATTGCAACTTGACCAATTTGATCTTAGTCAACTTCCAAGTTTTAACCATGAACGCGGTCATGATCTCTGGACAAATACAATTTGGACAAACAATCATGTATATCTGATTGGCCCGGATTTAAGCATTAGTATATTCGCTCTAGGTCCAACTTTTGTGTAGGTCGTTCGAAAAAATATAGGGTTTTAAGAAAATTTTTGAATCCCAAAACATAAGTATAACACGAAAGATGGAGCTATACAAAATGTAAAAAAATCGTTCCATATTCAAGGGAATTCTATCCTCTTATATAAAATCAATTTTTGTCTACGAAGCTATCCAACTTTCAATTTTTAAGTTTTAGAAATGCAGGGAGAATGAGTTTCAATAAAATTGAAACTTGCTTACGGTAGGTAGCAAACACGCTATTGAACGCTTCACACATGCAGGGATTTAATAACAGAATGCAGCATGGAAAGAGCGCCCAATATATTCAGTATTGACTGGATTGATGCTGGGGGGTAATTTATAAAGCTTATCCCTTGCTCACATTGCCAAACAGTTGGTGGTCAATCATTATAGTAATTGTGTTGTTCCGTAAAATAAAACTAACAGAAGAAAAATATTATTTTTTTTTTTTTTTTGTCTCATTGAAGTATAACTATGTATATGTGTTAGTTTTTGTGACAATATTATATTAAGGTATCAAGCTTTTTTTCTGATCAAATCAGGAAAGTAGATAAGTTATTGTGTACACTGTACTGTGTACTGTGTTACTCAGTAAAGTATCGGCGGCGTTCGAAAGTTAGAATTTATACCGCGTATGATTAAAAAATGCCCTTTAGTCTGTCTACAGCCCATGAAAGCTGAAGTTCTATAGGGAACGAGATATAGATGCGTTTCGATAAAAGAAATGCGCAACAACGATTCAATCAAGCGTTTTTTTACCATTAAAAATACAGGGAAAATTTCATCGATCGAGAAGTTTATGGCAAACGTTTGCTGTGTACGGAATGTGTCTTTATTACTGATTATGCTTTTACATGTCCACGGTGGTGATACGTAACAAGCATTATTTCACAATAAATAAAAAGAGGGTTAGATTACAGAATATTAAAGCGTTTCCCTTCAAGATATCCGGTCAATGTATTTGCCTAGAAACAGATTTGCTCAGACAAATATAGTTAAAGGTCTTACAAGTACGAATATGAATAATTGAGTCGTTCTTATAAACACTTATCGTATTTATTGTTTTCTTACATCGGAAGAATATCGTAAATGTTAGACGCGTCGCTTGCATTTCTGATACCGGAAAAACCCTTAGATATATGTATGTCGAGTTGAAGAGACACTTTTTGGAAAAATGCAGCCTTCGAACATCTAAGCATTTGAAGAATTTTGACAATATTCTAATATACAAGATTTTGATTTAAATTTTGTCACAAACATTTTTCAGGATTATTGCAACCATGAAGAGACTACGATGATGAATAAGAAAGACAGCATAGTTTAACTTATTAAATAATTTGTTTAATTAATTACATATAATGCTTAAGATCAAAAGGTTTTACAGCGTTATGCGAAGAGTGATTTAGAACTAAATTGCAAAATCCTCTCCCTAACATATACACATATGAGAAGACAAATTTACCCTATTCATCTTTTCATCCACTTTCTTATGCTTGCGATGCTGATGACGATACATGTTGGTGTTCAAAGACTCATGTAACTGTAACAAATCCTTTTAATCATAATTCATTAGTTTTCTATATTTAAATATTTTCATATATGTAAAGTTGTATAACCCTGGGTGTAGTGACTGCTTTAGTGAGTGCTTTAGGTCCAGCAGCAAGAAATTCGTAAAGGGTTATTGACATGCACAAAGGCATGTGTATATATATACATTATGTAAATTTGTCTATCTTATACTTGAATGCTCAATAGAAGGGGTCGATTAAGTTGTTTCAAATTTTTTAATGACCAGCGCCAGATTTAGTGAAAATCAGTTGCTTATAAATAATATTTCATCACAGGCTAAGATGTACGAAGGAATACAGATATGTTAAAATGTATCATTGGCTGGCGGGAATATATAGAAACATCGTTTAAATACAAAAAATGTTGTAAATTTATTTGCTTGCTTACGTAATAAACGAACACTACATTACCAACTGTTAAATAAACTGCAGATAGCACAAAGGCACGATACCAATTTACGGCACGGAAACAATTTAAATTAAACCGAACAGCTACGTTTAACTCATTTTTGTTTTTTCCTCGCACATTACACTGTAAACCGGAAAAAATGGGTTCCGAAGTTGGTCTCTGGCGAGTAAAAGAGGGAAGGAATTGTTGTCTAGTGGGTCGTCGGATGGGACGATCTATTAGATAGGTGTTTCTATGGCATAATGTGAGCACCTGTTAATAAATGTGGTCAATTCTAACGTGTCCAATGGTAGATGGGATAATGCGTTAGATTACCCAAAGATTCGCAGGAGGTAATCCATGAATCGTGAATTACCAGAATATGTAGAAGTGTATGGGTCCTCCGCTCTTTTCTGGGAAATTTATCTAAACTCTTAAATATCTAAAGTCCCTGCGATTTAACGGTAGCAGCAATCAACTCGAAATACCTGAAGATTATTTTGCAAGATCTTAAATACTGCGTTACGTAATATCTGGAGTGTAGCAGTTGAAATATTTATAACCCCTCCCCCCACAAACACACGCACAAATACGTTTTTTTTAAATCCAGAGAGAAAATAGCGACAGAACTATCCTGTCGCCCCAACTTATGCTTCTAATGCCCTTCGCAGTAATATGACTATTGAGAGAAGAAGTTTCCTTGACAATGAAAAGAAAACCTTCGCCTCCTATGGGACAACAAATGACTCTCCTACGAACTACCACAAATCTGAAATACAATTTCCGAATAACAGCTTTCTGGACAGGCGCATCCCAAGACGGTATTCGATATGATCTAGGATCGTGCATACTGCTCCGTTGCGAGCCTGATTGACTAATTTAATGTTGCAAAGGCACTTGGCATCCAAGTTGTGCTTTGATCTTAATTCTACATTATTACTAACATTACTTCGCAGATTATTAGCAAAATGATACAAGAGTTCCCTGCAATGTAATGAAATGTTAACTATTTTGAAATCTATTCGTTTCAATCAAAAATGCAAAGTTTGTTTTTATTAATAGGCTATGGAGGTTTTGTTTTTGTATTCAAATTTTTTATGTTGTCCTAGGACGCAAGATACGTTTGCACAGATAAAGCATTTAAGAATACACTTCCACTTGAGTTGATTCCGGTTGTACACCGTTCGTGCATCTTCTTTTTTTATGTCAAATCAACGATTTTTCCGTCTTTTTCACGTTTTTATTTCTTTTAATAGACTGGAATCTAAAACCTACATAGACTGGTTTTAAACTGTGGCAAAATTACAAGCTGTTGGAGCATTAATGCGAAATACTTCTATTGATGGGAGAAAAGGGAAAACATCAATTCAGCCGATAGCTGAAGTAAATCACTCGAACATCTGAGTGATGGAAACGTTAATGACGCAAAAAACCAAATCAACCGAGAGATCATAGCGTTAAAAATTTATTAAACACATTGTGAAGCGGGTAACGAAATCCAACTCAAAGAATATAATCACCATATAAGCTCTACTAAATGAACTTGTCCCTGGGAAGCATTTGTATCTGATTATTCACGATTTATTGCTGACACGACCTACCGTCACACTGAGAATATAAATTTGAATATAACTGATATTGCGTTAGCCCGCTTGAACTAACGTTAGACCAGTGCAGCGCCGTCAAAGTTGCCGAAGATACAAATTTTGTAATATTATATGTACATCATCCGTTGAACAGATCAATATAACAACAATACAAAGCAACGGACCACCTGTAAATATAATGGTTAATATGTGCAACAATAATTGCCACATGAGATGTCAAAGTGAACTTATCTGTCACACAACACATTACTTCTCTAAAACAATACAACAACATTTCACTATATGGATTAATAAACTGTTGCTGAAGCGCCTGAATTAACCCAAGACAAAAAAAAAAAAAAAAAAAAAAATGTGTTTAAAATACCGGAAATAAAAACTCATGTTAACATGTTAAGTCACTCGGTGCAAAAGTATGTTTACTCATTCCATAGCTTAGAAGTACGACAGTCTTTTGACAGCTTATACATGACCAGCCAACTGAAGGATAACCCTATCTTATTGTTAAAAAAGAGAAAGAAAAAAAAAAAAAAAAAAAATACTATAATCAACCTCAAAACTGAATAATCGTTTACAAATATTATGTTTGAAGTGAACTCAAGTTTTAAACTTGATCAGTGAATATAATATAAACGTGTAACGGATACATGTTACATTTTTGCATTAAACATTTTTTTCAATAATTGAACACAATCACAGCTTGAAGAGTATATAAGTATATAAGTAATCCAATAGATGTCAACGGTGAAGCTGTCACACCATGAAACGCTACGAATAAAAAAGAAAATAAAAAATTGCAAATGAAATAAAAAGGTTTCCTCCATCCGTTTACAGAATCTGAATCATTTCACTGAATGGATACATGTCCATTTGCACAAACATATGCACACAGAACATGCTTGTCTATATATTCTAAATAACGCTGCTGTGTTCAATCACACGAGATTACACATTGTGTATATAGTAAGGAATAGAATTTGGACTCCGGTCTTCTTCACCGAATCATGTGAAGAGATGTTCATTTTCTTCGTCGGTCTCACAGGTTTATCGTACTCGCGTACATTTGAATATTTTTCATTTTGAGGTGATCCCATGGGAAACAGATCGGACACTTACATTTTTTTAAGTCAATTATAGCTACCCCTAGGCTCTTATTACCTATAACGCTATCGTCTTTTAAGTATTCATATTTTTCATGTATTTTATAAACTTATATACCCACGCGGCCTTATATCTTACACACCACTTCCACTACAAGTATAACAAAGTAAAATATTTAGCAAAACATTCTAAATCCAACTTGCAGATGTTAACCGATATTAAATTCGATATATTTACGCCATGTCTTACCCGCTTCAATCTTAATCGAAGACGAATATATATCCCCTTCACTAGTCAAGTAGGTAGACTCGCGATCACAAAGTTAGTGTGCGTGGATTCAAATCTCAGTGCGGTAGAGTTTACTTTGGGGAAAAAAAGGTAATTTAATTGCTTGTAACTTTGTGTGAGCATGGCCGATTGGTTCCATTTTTGGACCTAAAGAGTAGAGTGTAACATTTGTAACATAAATGTGGAAAATTTCAGACTTCTAACTTTTATAATTTTCGAGTAACGAGCAAAAATCCAAAAATTTTTGTTAAAAGAAATGAAGTTTCGTTCAGTTTATTCCCCACTGCTGCGCGTTTCTGCTCTGACCAATTTGGCTCATCTTTAATGCTAAACTGCATGTGGACTGTTGTGTTTCTACCAATTTTCTGTCATCTCTTTTTTTCCGACCAGGAGAGTGCCAACATCAAACGCCACACAGACGCACAGACGGACAGACATAGCCAAATCAACTCAGAACTTAACCTTGATCAAGAATATATATACTTTATAGGGTCTCTGAAGCTTCTTTTTGGGTGTTACATACATTATGGAAAGAAACAAAGTGAGTATGCCTCCATCTTACAGTGGTGGGTATAAAAAACAACGACAGTAATACCAGTGTAGTAAGATTATTAATAAACTATTCTCGTCATTATTTTTCCCTTTTTGGTCGAGGCGAGTAACACACAATTCACAAGAGTTACGGATACAAAATTCAACTTAAGAACACATTTGTTTCGGTTATTTCTTTTCTTTTTATAGCCATCTCCGAAGCATGACAGATATAGTCATTTTGTCAAAACGCTTACAACGCCCAGAAGGAACCATCACATTCCAGACCTCATAAAGTATATAATTTTGATCAGTATCAAATTCTAAATGGATTTAGGCATGTCCGTCTGTGTGTCTTCTCGTCTATGTAATGTGTGTTGAAAATAATCTCCTGGCCATAAAAAAGAACCTATTGATTTCAAATTCGGCAGAAACATTGGAAGTTCTTCCACGCAGATTGCTAGAGAAAATGAGCCAAATCGGTCTAGGGACACGTCCGCAGTACTACGTAAACTGATAATACCTCTGTTCTTGGAAAGGGATAATAAATTACTCATGCTAATTACTTGTAAACTATGGCAGATAAATGTACAAAAATTTCAACGCATATTCTAAAGGCGATGCTGTACCGCCTGTACAAAAATGGATAAAAATGATCATACCTACACACTATTATAGCGCAATAAAGCATACAATTCAATATGTTTATAAGGCGCAGAAACAAGCTTCAAAATCCCATAAGATCTATAAATTATTGGCCCGTTTCAAATTTGGAATGCACATAAACATGTCCGTCTGTTCGTCGGTCTATTTATCGGTCTTGCGCAACTGTGTAGTATTTGTGGTAAATATTCTCCCGTTAGCGAAAATGAAGATATCGCCTACAAAGTTCCGAAAGAATTTGGAAGTGACCTACCTATACTTTTTAAATGACAGGCTTGCAACGTCTACACGCCTAAGCGACAAACACTTTTATTTTTAAAAAAGATACAATCAGCCACGCCCACTACATATTATAGAGCATGAAAATTTAGTTCTTTTACTTCTTTTGTCTTTCTTAGGATAACGGTGAGGAGTATATAAGATTCGGCCACGACTGAATATAAATTTCTCACTTGTTCATTTTGATTACACAGTTTAAACGAACCAATAAACTAATAAAGGCTTCACTCAATTTTCCTTTATAATGAAATAGAAGTGAAGCATTGCCGCTGCATCTCTGAACGATCAGAAATATTCATTCACTAATCAGTTGTGATTATCAGCTTAATTCTTAACAACGTTTCGCATTATTTTCTCCCGGACAGGTAACATAGGAAATAAGTGTCTCAGTCAGTTTCGGCAGAAATAAGCATATATTTCATAATTACGCCATAATTAAGTAAATAAATCTATATTAGTCCCTAAAGTTTTTCTGAAACTTTTTAATATTAAATGGAAAATCTTTTCCAAAGCATTCCTCGATAATTTCTTCAACACTCACTCTGAAGGCAATTATCACAATAATTGCTATTGTTTGTCATAGTATTAAATTATGTTTCGAACATACGTTTGTATGTACGTGTGCATAAGCAACGTTTTCTAACGTCATAAATAACGCTTAACAAATTGTTATAGAAAATTGATCAGCTATAGCAGAATGTTGATAGCCATTAGAATGAATTGTTGCATTCTATCATATTATGACGCTTTACTAAACTCGTCTGTAGTCATAAGTTAGTGCGTACGCGCAGAGAAGATGGTAATGCCAACATTGCTTAAATTGCAAATCATCTTAGAGAATGTTATATAAACCTATTAGCTGTTGCTGTTATTGTTACTGTCATTGTTGCTCTTGCATAGTTGCTATATAAGGTAATCTCAGCACATTATTGTCAATTGATGTCCATAATGTTGTAAGCGTCATGAGTAGAATGTGCAACTCAAGGCAACACATACTGGCTGTGCATGAACAGGAACTTAGCGTTTAACCACTTTAACACATGGTGCCAAACTTGCTAAAGCCACTAAAGTATGTAAACTAAAAAAAAAAAAAAAAAAAAAAGCAAATAGAAAATGAAAAAATAAATAAATACATAAATAAATATGAAAAGATGAATGAGGAAAAGACGGAAAGCTCGCAAATTTGTTAAACTCAAATTGCAATTGAAAAAGTTCTCTAAAAAACTTGATCCTCATTCCTTTCATTGTATGCTGCTTTTTGTTAGGTTTTCCGCAGTAATCTTTACCTACACATATCCTTGGGATGGATAAGCAAAAGAAAAAAGCTAGTATAAAATGGGTAAAAGAGAGGGAGCGAAGAGCAAATTCAAAATAAAATTTATGAATTCATAAATCAAGAATATATTGTCACTTCCGGTTGACTCCTTTCTGGTCAATCGATAACAATTCCTTTGTTAACTTGGGAATATATTCATCTGTCGTCCTGTTTTAGCGCGTTTGCAAAATGCTTCAATATCTTGCTTTTTAGAAATTCAATAGAAACAAATAGCAACACTATAGTAGGTCACTGGCCAACATTAAATGCCCTACACCAGCCTACATTTAATTCAATATGAGTCATTATATACGAAGTTGTCGAAGTAGGGTCCGACTTGAGGCATTTTCATTATCGTTCGACCTTCGGACAAAACGGGTCGATGTACCAAATCTCATCATCATGTCTCAAAAATTAATTTCTGTAGATCGAACACAAGGAAACAGGAGAGACAGACGGACAAACGGACAGACAAGGTTATATCGATTCAGAAAGTGATTGTGACGCAATCAGTATAATAAAAGGTGGATCTATTTTAAGTCTTCCCGGTGTTGCGCACATCCGCATAAATTTAGTACACCCTTGCACCATAAGTTGCGTAAACGAAATAATAAATAAATATCGTTCAGTTTCTGCGTTTTGTAGAGCAGCGATGTTACGACGATGACCAGAAAGTGCATTGTTTGTAGCCAATTTCTACTGAGTACACTTCATTTCAATATCGTCGGAATGTCGGTCATCTGTTGCAACTTCACTTATCGACTATCGAGAATAAAATCAAATATTTTCTGGTTCCGAATTTCAATGTTGTACAACAACACTTGTGCGTAAAAAGACAATAATGTAGCGACAAAACAGGAGGTGACGGGAAGACCAAACAACAGAGGATACTTCGTCGAGCACATACGTACTCATACACACTTACATAATACATATCTGTAGCTGTCAACTAAACTCGTTTCAATTTTCAAAAAAGTGCTTGTAAGGCATACAGTGTTCTAAAGGGCTTTAATGACTTTTATACGTATAAAAAGGACTTTAAACGGTCTGGTTTTCGAATACCCTGATAGCTTACAACTATTTTTACCAAGTTGGGTCTATTTGACGCAATTTCTTTCCATACCCGCAGAAATGAAGACAGAACGTGAAAACTTGGCCTGTAAACTTTTTAATTGAAGGAGAAGTCAGAGTTAAAAAATCACCGCGATTTGTCCACATCCACACGCAGCATAAACAAGATATTGAATTCACTTGGGATAAAACCGAAATAATTTTTTCTTAATTTTATTATTTATTTATTTATTTATTTATTGTCCATATATTATGTAAATAAATTTGCAAAGTAGTGAGTTAAAGGTTGCCGGACAACTTGGATCAAATGTCCGCTTGTATTGAAAACTCTACCACAATTGGGAATTGAATCCGCGATCAATGAATTAAGTTAATCGCGATCCTTTCTCCACTCGATTACTCATGCAGATTAAAGGACATTAATTCCCTCCTATACCATCGAGATATTCACTAGAAAATTTGGCCTACAATTTGTAAAACGAAGTCGCAAGTTTTATTACATCTGAACAAGAGGCCCAGATCGGTTTATTGATGCGCCCACAGTTCTCGTGTACTTTTTTTACGTCAATTAATAAATTTTGATTGTATTATTTTTTGCACTCGTTGATATCATTTAAGTTATTTCTGGGAAATTTTGATCACTATGATTACGACTTTTAGCCACTTGGAGTAAATTTTATATTATATTTCGATAAAATTAATTACCATAATTAAATAATAAACATTATTTATTTATTTTATTTATTTATTTATTTATTCCACTTATACAGAAACTCAACTAAACCAAACGACAGTCGAGTTCAAATGACTCTTAAAGTAAATCTTAAATTAATTATTATTAAAAAACTTAGTATAAGTAGAAGAAAACAAATAAAAGGAAAAAAAAAGAGAAAAAAGAAAAATAAAAAAAGCATGTACACAATTAGCACAGAGCCACACCCACAACCGGTACAGAACCTAGTTGGAAATGAACCCCTAAGCCATCGCAAACACGCATAAGCTTGGCAACCGATAATAGTTAACAACAATTAATTTTCGAATCGTAGTGACTTTTTAGGTTTAAGAGCTAGTTTAAGTACGACATTGGCAAATCTCGTGTATTAAGCAATGTTGCTTTTATGGACTTTAAAGTGTCCGATAATGAAAAAAGGTGATAAACGTTATTTAGGTTCTTGCAAACAACTCTGAGCGGGTTAAACAGCTCATAATTATATTTACAATGACTAACCTTAACCAAGGTAAAATGCCTAGAGAAGCGGTTAGGAACATTAAAACTTATTTCTCCAAGTAATGACGGCGAGTCAATAGCGCCGTTTATTAATTTGATTGCAAAGCAAACGCCAAGAACAAATCTACGTTTTTCAAGAGACGGTAAGGACAAAAGAAGCAACCTATTTTCATAGGGGGGAAGAGAAGCGAACGGATCCCAACCCAAATTCCTAAGAGAAAACAACAGGAATTGCTTTTGAATAGATTCAATTGAGTCTACATAGCACCTGTACGAGGGAGACCACACAATAGAAGCGTACCTATTCGGTTTCTTATTCGGTGACAACTAATTAAAAAGTATTCGTTGGCGTTAAATGGTTACCCATTCTTAATGGACTTACTAAAGACGAAAGGAGAACAGTGAACTAATACGTCACGTCTTATCCACTATAAATTGCATTTCTCACATGATGGAGTCAATTGAATTGACATATTCATGATCACAGACGCGGTCAAGAGTATATATAAAGAATTGGAAAAAACCACTAACTACACAAAAGTACTATCCTGGCATTGATTCAAATGATGATAATTCAGCGAATAATTTTACTCTAAATAAAAATGATCTTTCCGCTTATATAGATGGAGGTGGTTTCGGTCGGCAAGATTTTTCTCTGTTCTTTATGGAGAGAGTAGTGTTTCCTACTATAACGGAATTTCGTTAATCATCCTTGTAATTGATTGATTCTGCTCGATTCTCTTTTTCTTTCTGACAATATGTACGATTTCCTTTCAATGCCACCACGTATCGAACGCAACCTAGCTTTGAAGACGATTGTTGTGATGTATCTTTTTACGATAACGAGCTATTCGGAGCGACGTTGTCGTGTCGTACCAAGTTTATAACGCCAGCAATGATTAATTTCAAAAATAGATCAGCATCGTTGCGTGTCATTGCTGGCAATTCGTTTCGTCAAATTTTTTTATGACATTTCATGCGTAACCTATCCGACTACTTAATATATGTTATTTATACTTATAGAAATGGCTTAGCACTGCGTTATGACCGATATTTTATTTCTTAACTTGTCTATGTGTAGGTTTCCGTTGATTTTTGGAACTGTTTCATGGACTTTTCCAATCATTGGTCGACCGGGATAAGATGCCACTTTGAAATCACAATTTCCAGAATTGAAGTACGCAAACATTCTACATGTAGTAGCATTTGATAAAACATCATGATCGTAAACGCCATAAAACTTTTCTCGGGCTTTCGCAAGGTTACTTACTAAAATCGTAAAATATAACGAATTTTTCTTAATAATTTTCACACGAATATAAATTTTGACACTGTCGACGAAACGCAGTCCTATCCTAACGAGAATTGTGGGTTCACTCGTAATTCACTCATTTCGAGCGCGCCTCATAATATACAACGAAATCGGATTAGTTGAGCCCGATGTGTGATGCTAAATAGTTTCTAATGGAAGAAATTTTTCAATAGAGTGTCCCCTAATAATAGATTACGGCTGTTAAAAGAGCTTAGCTTTGTACATTTCATTCTACGCGAAGGCACTCGTCAGAACGTAGCGTCTACCATATGTAAAAAAAAAAATTAACACACGCAGTTTGCCGCTTTCTAGTCTCCAAGCTCTGTTATTTAATATGGGTATTAAGCGAATAGCTAAGAAGAAGATAATACAAGGAAGACCCCGAACTTCAACTGGAAGTTTTTATGACACGAAAGGAAATTAAATAAAAGATTATAAAATAGTTTGCATCATTACATCAAGATTTCCACAGCCAAGGATTAGCCGTGATCTTTACACATGAGATCATTTCGTAGGCCTTCCCTTTTTCGTTTACATCACGTGCTTGTTCTCTCTGATGAGAATCTATCACATATTCATGGAGAAGTAAGTATATGCTAATATTCATGGGATTTTTTTGCAATTTCGTCATTCAAACGCACTAATAGCGCAATATAAGATTCATTATTGACTCTCTGTCTTTTTTCGAAATGGCCAATGGGTATTATCCATGTGGATCATAAAATAGGGACACCATAACCTTCGCAGACGACATTTGCGTTTTTGGATGCTATTCTTGCCAGTTGTTGTTCACTCGACTGACCGCCGATGATTCATCCCTTGTGTTCTCACTCACATTATTAAGGTGTCAGCTATCACCAGCAACTTCACTTTTTGGTCTTCCAAAAATATTTTGTGCACTTCCTTTATGTTATCTGGAACAACTGTCAAACTCGAGCAGCCAGACTATTCCCCATTATCGATGCTTGTACTGTCGAGTTTAAAATCAACAAATCACTTCCCTACCATTTGTTTTGATGAAGCAGAGTCCAAATAAGCGAGCCAAGCCAGTGCCTGACTTGCCCATAAAAAAGCAAGGTTTTTTAATTTTTTTTTATTGTTTGTTAGAGGAAGTGGATTAGGTCTGTATGTATCGATTTAGACCCATAATCGAATAACATAAAAAGCGACGCGTAGGTGATATGAATCCGATTTTATGGTACGTGCGTAACACGTTTTGAGTGATTTTAGAGTGTATTTTTTTTTTTAATTTTTGGTGATGCTTATGTTTGTTAAACGAGCGACGTTATGCACCGCAATTATTCCCAAAGTCTTCAGTACGGTGTGGTTCGGTCGGTATTCCGACAGAGAGTGCCGAAAACTTATATTTTTCCCATGTTTTGAAAATGACAGAAGTAACGTCACTAAAATAGTTGTAAGTGGTAAACTAATGTTCGGAATGCTATGAAATTGTGGAAAATTTTGTTCAAAGATTGGTACCATCTAAAAAGCATATAAATTTATCAATAGTGTAGAGAGCTATGTGTCATCCTATGAATTTATTGAGCGTTGCGTTATATATGCGCCAATTTATTATCATAGGCGCGATGTAATCAAGTTCTTGACAAGCCAATCCGGTAATGAAAGTTAAGTGGTGGTAAGATACCGAAGCGAATTACGATTATGAACCGGATTTATCTATCATGTCCCATTCATAAATATATCGATCTTTTTGGCGTCCTGTGCTTAGCGTATATTTTTTCCAGTTTAAGTAAAGAGAAACTTGAGTATACCTGGCGTATGGTGAAATCGGCGCAAGGCTGCTCTGCACGAACTAGAAATTATTGCATTTTTTTACGTTTCAGAATCCTGTCAGGAGACGTTACTAGCAAAAAGAAAGAAAAGAGGAAAATGTGTATGCATTCAGTGATTTTAATGCCGTTATATCTCATTTACAAGAAAAAAGTTTTATTTATAATATTATAGTGTTTTGTTTATTAAAAGCCATATATTTAATAATAAAATAATAATCAGATTTTATTGACAATTTTTGTATTATTTTGCGAAAATTTCCGTTTGACACTTATTGAAATTTACCTATGAATATACATATGAATATACATATGAATGTATACATGTGAGTATGCATAAACGCATACATATACATAAATTGCTGTTAATTGTTCAAGCAAAAAACAAAAACACAATTGTCAGAGTTTTTGAAAGCATTAATTGGTTTTTAAAATGATACGAAGCCAATCAATCTGGGTTCCCGGATAGCAGTAAACGTGTAGTGGTCGCTCAACCGAGGAATGCAGCAGAATACTGAAAGCGAAACAATTGGAGAAATGAATGAAATTGGTAGTGACATCAATGAATAATAAAATAGTGATAGAGAGGAGTGATAGAGATAGAGATAGATAGAGCGAGAGAGAGAGAAAGCGAGTCATTCGTTGCTGATGCAGTATTCTGTTTTTTTTTTTTTTTTTTTAAACCTTAAATAGACGGATGTGATGGATTGCGTTATGTTTTTGAATGTTGTTCATGGACAGCCCGTTAATCCTAAAAAAGGAATGATCATTAACTTGAAAGACTTTTTAAATAACTGTCATTAATTTGCTCTAAGATGGAAATTAAATACTGTTTAGTATTCTTTTCTAAATGCATCAATATTAAGCTTTCCTTCTCCAGATACGTACATATATATATATATACATATATATGTATTTTGTTTTTAATATTACAATTGCACTTATTCTGATATGTTGTTATTGTGTTGCATGTGTCGTTGCTGTTGTTTAATAAAACATTGTACACACTTTACTAACCAGTTTTGTTTGTTTGCATGTATGCGATATTTTTTCAATTTCAACAAACAATACATTTTAATTTCAGAGATTTAATTAACGCCATCAACATTCAATCTGTTTTATACCCTACATATGCACATTTACTGAGCACAGGGACTGATTGAATGTAGTAAATACAGAAACAATGACAACATCAACAGCAATAATAACAACAACAAATGTATATCAAAGGCTACCTATATGGGGGATTTATAAACGATAAACGACAACACCAGCTATTGATATTGTTTAAGTCTTGTTTTGTTTAACATGTAATTGAAATTTGATCCTACAGAAAACTGTGATGAAACTAAATCGTTAAGGCTTGAAATAAATAAATGTAAAAAGAAAATATAAAAAAAAAAAAAAATTTAACAAAATATTTATATTCACTTCACTAGCTTTTATTGGCACTAACGAAAAAACTTCATTAACTTGAAATTCTTGTATGAAGTATTTCCTCTCTTATGGAGGTATACACGAAAGTATAAGAATTGCATGTTTGATTACAAGTCAAAGTGAAGATTGCCCAACATTAAAACTAAATCTGTCGAAAAGTGATGCCCATTGCCTAAATGTTGAATATATATATATTTTTTTTAATTAGTTTGTCAACAACAACCGCGATTTTTCTGTTCATTTCATCATCAAAAAAAAAAAAATTGTTGACAAACGCATATTGCTCTGCCCAATTTCTTGAATACATTGGAGAAAGTCAAGGATCATGATATTGCATGAATAAAACAGTGAAATTTAGTACATAATTCCTGAAGAAGGTGTTGGTGATTGAGCATTCGAACGAACTTCAAAGACCCCACAAAGTATATAAATTCTTGGCCAGTTTCCAGTTAGGAACATAGCTGAGCACGTCCGTCTGCTCGTTTGTCCATCTGTCTGTCTGCGCGACTGCGTAATATTTGTGGTAAACATTCGCCTAGTGACCTATACGTTTTAAGGGACATGTCCACAACGCCCATACGTCTACGCGGCAAAAACTTTTATTATATATAAATCAGTCGCACCCTCTCTTTATAAAGGAGCATGAAAATTTAGTTGTTTTGTTTTTTTTGTCTTTTTTAGGATAACGGTGATGGGTATAATAGGTTCGGTACAACCCAATAGAATTTTTGTATTTGTTTTTTCTACCCTCACTTAAGCAGTATCTTACGCGCTTGTATTTGTGATCTTCAAAGGTGTTTATTGGACAAGTAAAATACTTCGTTTTCATATTGCTCTACAGCTTGGGACACGTAAGTATTTAACGGATCACAGTGAAAGGCCTCCGCGGTTTTTCCGTGGCTTCGAACTTCTTCTTGTATCCCGCCCTTTTCAAATGATTCCATTTCAAATGAATGTCATCTGGTTGATGTTTCGTGCCCCGGTTATTTTCTTACAACTGACGCAATAAACCAATATTGTTGTGATTAGAGAAGTACGTAGAATTTTTTAAAAATCTTGGATTTTATGCGGTTGGGGCGTGTTTAAATGAAAAGGCTAAGTATTTAGGTCCAAGAAGAGGAGAGAATCAGTTGCTAATAAGTAATGTTTAGATTAACCTATCAAAAATACGCCGCACATATCAATAGAGAATGTTATTTCCAGCATGCTGCATCCAATTCGATTATACGTGCGTGCCGTGTTGAAGTTTAAAGTCTTGGATTGTTTTGCAGACCTTTTTTTTCATAAATTTTTCATTATGTTTCTCCATTGCTCTGCAGTTTATGACCAATAAAAACTCTCCTCTCTTCTCAAATATTCCTAATAGAACCTGCTACCTTTGTTACACCTATCAAAGAGGCAATCGAACATTTTACACTTTATCTCTCATGAAATGTGAAAGAAAATTTGCAAGAATTGCTGGTTTCTTGCCAGAATTTCTAAAGCCCTCCGAATTGCTCGTAGCCTCCTATTCATTCAAAGATTGTCCCGATATAGTTATACTAACTTTATTGTATTTGGACATATTTTTACAATATATCTGTTAACTCTTAAAAAAATTTAAAAAACAACTAATGGGACATTAGTCTATAAGCTCTCAAGGGATATTCATCTAATACAAATACACTTTTCGGAAAGCTTGGTGAAAAGCTCGAAAATGCAAAAAAAAAATCATTTTCAGTTAATGAATTTTTTTTTTAAATATTCAAAGCAGTCAGTAAAAGAAATTTCGTCCGCCAAATTCGTACTGCTTTTCTTCAATGAAAGGAGAGCACAACAAAGAGGCCACAATAAAGAATTTATTTTTTGCAAGTGAATCGCTGTGCTGCTGTGCCTTCTTGTTTGTAAAAAATGATTAAAAATTTTCTCAACTAAGCAAACAAATGTACAAACATGTGTAAAAAGCTTTTTACAATAAATTATATGGTCGCTAGCACATAATTCCACCCCTAATTTCGTGCTAAGAAGGTGACAAAAGCCCTTCAGCAGCGTTTGCTTTAGACGAGAACGTGGAAGGTCCAATCAAGTTTCTTGGTGATAGTTTAATGAAGACGTTAGAATACTGTGGTGGTTTAAAGTTTTATCTAATCATATATGTCGGCCTACAATTTTCTTATTGCGTAAATTTAATTTATTCGTCTGTATCTTTCATTTATGTACGTAAAACCGAAATTAGTTCTTATAACATAGTTTAGGCTTAACTACGCGGCTTAAAGATTGAAAAGATCAAGACAACATCAACAAATTGTAATTTTGATTATAAATCTTTTTATTTATTATATAGAATTTATACAAGATACACTGATAAGAAAGTTTCATCTCCTCTGCATTCCGATCGAATTGTGTACCAAATTTTTGAAGAATGCGAGTATGTTACCATCAAGAAAAAGATAACTTTCCATAGTGTAATTTAACCGCAATGAAAATGAAATAAATATTCTGCTGCTCGATGGGCTTGTGAAGATAGGGAATGCATCCCAGAGACTGTACCAAATATCATCCACCGCTATATTGTGAGACTTTTTTAGGCAATATTGATTTAACATGTCCCACGAGAGGGAATATTTGAGAAGTACTCTTGTCCGGAGTACATTTTTTAAGGCGCTAATAGGAACGCTTTGTCTCATTTGTGTTTCAGTCTAAGCAACTTTATGTGAAGTTCATGAAACGAAAGAATGCACTACACAAAATACAAATGGACTGGACGGTACGTAAGTCCGACGTAAGAGTCATACATCTGAAGTGAAATTATCATTTAGTTTTTCTAATTATAACAAAATTCGCAATCGCAGCGACAATGCGACGTGCAAGTGGCTGCGGCGGTAGGAGTGCGTAGTTCGTTCTTCTAGTGAATGCGCAAAATCGTTCGCTTAATAGGCTTGGGAAGCTAATGTATGTTCTCAATAGTTTACGATATTAGATATCATCTATTGCGAGAAACCTGAAATAAATTGAAACTTTCAAGCGCAGCAAGGAGGCGTATGCATACTTCCTTCAACAAATTAGAATATGTTTCATGTTAATTATCTTACGGAGTTCGAGGAAACCCATCTCTTATCTAAACTTTTCTCTTTCAATTTGTTACAAATGTTTACATTTAAGGGGAAATTGCATTAATTCTTAACTGTAATAAAATTAAATTTAATATATTTACAGGATCGCAAAAATATTGCGTCTAATAATAAAACTACTTACGACAACGATATTATTTACTTTGAAAATTTTTTCTAAACAAAGGTAAATTGAATAAATGAAAAAAAAATAAAAATTAAGAAATTATTGACGTCTTAAAGGCCCAATATTTTTTAACTGCTAATACGCAAACACGCACGCATAGAGAGAGAGAAAGAGAAAGAGAGAGAAAGAGAGAGAGAGATAGAGATGGAGAAGGACAAAGATAAAGAGATTGAAGAATGAATAGATATTCGCAAAAAGTGCATTCAAGCGCCCGTGCACACATACACTATGCAATAATTGTAAAACATACAAGAGAAATGTGCGCGATAATGTATTTAGTTTGATGTTGAAATGACACTTGTTAAATGACAGTTAACAAAAAGGAATATGAAAAGCTTCTATGACTATATCCTGATAATGGATACACGATTGTCGCCTCATTTCACTGCATTCAAGCAAATATATGCATATATGAATGCATATGTATGCGTATGTCTTTTCATTGTTGATGAGTGACATATGACGTTCGTTTTGGTTTCTTTCTTATGCCTTTTTTTTTTTATTTATTTTTATTTTTATTTTTATTTTTTTTTTTTTCTTTCATACTACAGCTTATCTTTGGCTTTTCAGTTTTTTCTTCTTTTCGCTTTTTTTTTTTGTTTGTTAACCATTCTAATTAAATTATGAATGAAATCCATTTCGTTTCTGTTCTGGTTTTTTTTTTCATTTAGCTCTCGTAAATGCCGTTATGTCCTTCTGCACCACTAATATAATTTGGTTATTTAACGAGAAACAGAAAAAAAAAAAAAAAAAGTAGAAAAGCAGCTCACCGCATATGGTAATTGTTCAATTACGATGCTTTAATGTACTCCGTTGTTTGCTGTATTGTTCATTGATTCGATTAATTTACCACTAAAACACACAGCATTACAGATATTGAAACAAGAGAAAAAGAGCGACAGACTCTACTACATCATAGCAAAGGAACAACTACTGTTTAATGAAGAAATAATTGCATTTGTAGCAGGAATCATACATTAGAGACCACCTAACCATGCATTACGTTACATTACCTGGTATGCAATGTCGCTGTTGATAGATAAATAAATTGACTCCACATAGACTCTGTATGTATATTTTGCATTATGATAGAAATAGTGTATCGTTATTTAGGTAGGTTGTTGCTCTTCTATACTTAAAATGTTTTATGTACTCTTTCGTTTACATTATTGTGACCTGATTGGTTTATGTACCATTAAGTAAAAGTAAAAACAAACGCAACAATAACAAACTTAATTATATTGCTTGAGTGCAAAATTTATTAGATTTACCGATGATATTTGCAATTTATTTAGATAAACTTAATTTTCATATAATTAATTTATGAATACTTACACAGTGAATGACGGTAAAATCAAACACAAAATATCTAAAATTTAATTATAATTTCTCATCGAAAATCCTAAAAGAAACTTCTCAATATTCATAGAAAGTTTTATACGGTATACAGTATATAGGAATAGAGAAAGGTTTTAATTTCTTTTCAACTTTCAGTCTCTTTTGTTATTGTCAAGAAATCTAAAACAATTGCACTTTTCTTAAACATTTACTATCAATGTGTTAGCCTTACGGTTGTTATTAGAGCTGATAGAAGAAGTACAAAAAATCTCATCATTTTTATGATCAGCAGATTTACTCTGTGAAATTGCCAAGTGAGTTTTACGCAAAGTTTTATATTCTACGGTATTTGATATCATTGAGGACCAGCAACATTCATATTCATAGCATTGATCAATTTTAAAACAAATAAAAACATTATAGTCGAGTAAGGTGAATAACCAATCACTTTACACTGCTTCAGCTCATACAATTCTTCATTTATTCTCGTCATAAATTATTGCAAACTATATTTTGTTTTCCCATGAAGGCGTACTTTGCATGGAAGTATTTGTGCGGAGTAAACCATGAATCCATGACGTAATCCAAATTTCGAAAACTTACTTTTACATACGTTAAAGACCTTAACTAAAACATAAATTTTGTTTCAATTTTTGTGCTGCTTACTTACGTTTCAGATTTAGACCTACATGTTGAAAATTTGTTATAGAATTAATTTTTATTATAGAATGTCAATAACAAGACACCGTTATCGATTTTCATAAGATTTGTACACTTCTTCTCAATTCTTTTCATCCTTACACTACATATTGAACACACAATGGCAACTATTGGTACACTTACAGGCCAAAACTAATAATCTCTATGCATACAGCTTCCGAATTTTTAATTGATTTCTTAATTGTTTCCCTTACATGTAAAGTGCACTTTCTCCGGCGTATTGCCTGTAAGACAAACGACTTATGTGCTTTCAAATTCGTAATGCCGAAGTCAGTCTATTTGAGTATTCTACAGCGTTTTTCTGCATTGTGTGACCTTAACTGCTATGTTCTTTCTCGGGATTATCAATGATAACAGCTGTTAGTTGCAATTGCTGTTGACTGATGCGATTTGTGGAATTATATGAATTATCTTCGCAGCTCTTCTTGCCGGCCCGTTATAAGAGCTATCTATCTATACATCTATGGTTTCGATCTGATCTCTTTTGGATTTTGTTGAATTAGACTGTTAACAAAAAGTTATCGGCCACGACGCGGTGGTCGCCTTATTTAGTGTTGAATAGCGACACTTAGCTTATCGCATTATATTCTCCAAATCCTTGTGTTTGGGGACGACTAAAATAAGAGTGTATAGAAAATTTCACAATACATTGTGTATTGTATTGTTCGGCTTTCACTGAAACCTGGCTAAAGCCCGATTTACATCCATCGAAGCTTTTTCACAATTATTTCCAGGATCGCACTGGTGGTGGTGATTTAATTGCCATATCTTCTGCAGTCCCGTCCTATTCATTTGAATTTCCTATCCCTTCTGACGTTGAATTTAATGCCATTCGGGCGCAAATTGCCAGTAAACAGTTATATGTAACTTTCTCCTTTATCCCCCAAATGTGGATATCTGTATTTATAAGACACATGCTGCCCTCATTTATGACGTGGCCGAAAGATCTAAACCTGTTGATATGTTCATAGCGGTGGCGCACTTCTTCTTTGGCACAAGTGACTTGGTGTTATAGTGATAAGTCGGGCTGTATGGTCCCCACTTCATCATCTGATGGAGCTATTAAATGCAACTGTACTCCTAACTGTAATGGCAGACTGCATGATCTTTGCTTTGTCATATTCTTGGAGATAGCGGTAAATCGTTGTCCACCTTTCAGTTTACCTGAGAGTCCGTATCATCCAGCAATTTGTGTTTCCTTTCATTACAGGCTTGATGATCCGTTGACCTACTCTAACGTGCCAAATCGAACTTCCTTAAATAACCATTGACATGATTTTAATAAAACCAATATCTTATCGCTTAAATGTTATCTTTCCGTTTGCGTTCGAAGAGTGGCCACTTCCCAAATTTGGAAACAGACATCACGATGAGAATTATAGAAGCATTGCCAAGTTGAGCGTGCCACCTAAATTGTTTGAATGAGTTCTTACTCACCATTTAGCTTTTGCTCTCAAATTTTATATTTCGCCATTTCGGCATGGCTTTCTAAAAGGAAGATCAACTGTTACGAATCTCTCAGAGTTTACTTGCCATATTTTCAAGGCCTTTTCTAGTGACTCTCGCACGAATGCCCTATATACTGATGTTAGTATATCCTTTGACTTAGTTAACCATAAATTATTGATCTTTAAACTCCGGGCATCTGGCTTCCCTTTGTTCATATTTGAACATATTTTCAAGGCCTTTTCTAGTGACTCTCGATGATGTTAGTATATCCTTTGACTTAGTTAACCATAAATTATTGATCTTTAAACTCCGGGCGTCTGGCTTCCCTTTGTTCTTAGGGAAATGGATAAGCTCTTATCTGCGTAATAGATCGTTCATCCTTACCGTCATTTGAGAAACGTTGACTTATTCTTCTTGTTTGCTCCTTAATTCAATAAATTAATGGTACTATCGGATCGTCCACATTACTTGGTGAGATAAGCTTGAATGTATCTAATGACTACTCTAGGCATTCTAGTTTCGTTAAGCTTAGTCAATGTAAATATAATAATGAGCTGTTTAATCCGTATTAGAATTGTTTACAGAAATCTAAGTAATGTCTATAACTTAATCTCAATACACGAACACTTTAAAGTCTATCAAAACAACTATGCTTAATACGCGCAATTTGCCTACGTCGTATTTAAACTTCGAAAGTTAACCTTCTTTTCCATGTTTGCTATTGCAATGGCTTATGGGTTCAGTTGCAACTGGATCTGTACCGGTTGTGGGTATGGCTCTGTGCTAATTGTACACATGTCTTTCTCGTTATTTTTTCGTTTTTTCTTTCTTATTTACTTACACATCAATTATTGTTTAATTTCTTTTTACCTTTCTTTTCTTTATATACTTTTTACTAGCGTTTAATAATAATTAGCGTTAGATTTACTTCTACGAATCAATTGAATTCCTCTGTTAATTTATTTTAGCTGAGTGTCATGTGTAATTAATAAATAAATAGATAAGACGTATGAAAAATGCCGAAATATCAATTGGAAGTTTCTATGCCAAGGCAAGAAAGAAAGCAAGTTAAATAAAAGCTAAAAAAGGTTTCCAGCTATCAGCGTGCAATGAAAATTCGTTTGAGTGAATTCGCTGAAAATGTTGCGAAAGGCTAACGATAACGTTGTTCTAATAAAAGTCTGGATATTTCATTGATATATAGCAGGCAGAAAAAGGGCTGTGAAGTAACTGAACAGCGGGTTTGCGCTTGAGTTTAGAAAAAAAAAAAGCTTAAAATAATGGGTTCTGTCAAGTTATGTCGATTGATATGTGCCTTAGCAAGGACACTGCGGCCCCGCTTATTGTCTTGAAAACACCAATTTCTCATAAGCTAAATAAAAGCTCGCCTTTTTGACATTTTTTTGAATACTTCCAAATGCCGGGTTCTGCTGAAGTTTTGCACACATGCTTAGCTACGATGATCAATCTATGTGAAAATGAAATTGTTGTCTATAATAAAAACGCCGCCCGCCACAAGGAAAATCAGTGTGAAATTTTTCGGTCTGGTCGGCATTTCGAGCACTTCCGATCTTTTGATCATGCTGAAATCATCATCATGCTACGATAACGATTCAATATATTACAGTCTGCATATTCAAAATGGTGACCGCTACAGGGTGAGTATTATTTTCTTCTAAACAACACCTTTAGTCTGCCTGTCAACTAAAAGCGCTTGCAAGAAACTAAATTTTCAATGTTGATTTTAAATTACCCATGGCAGACATTGCCATATAATGGGATTATTTCTTATTAACGACCCCGCCGATATGGGTGTCAAATAGCAAAGTTTGGAGGATGGAAAGCGGTAAGTTTATTGCGATAATTGTACATTAAATTTGACGGACGTCGCGATGTGGCAAATCAGTTTTTTTATTTCAATCTGGCCGATTTGGGTCGCATGTAAAACGGCTTGGAGAGTAGAGCACGAATTGTAATTAAGCCTCAAAGGTTTAAAATAATTTTTATAAAAAAATGCTCTTAAGTACTGTTTTAAATTAGAGAGCTAAATATAGGAAAAGGTAAGAGTCCACTCAAATAAAATCAGTCCAATTTTGCGAAGAATGATTTACTTGAGGTATTGAAAGAAAATCCGAAGAGGCTGAGCCGACGCAATTTTGGAGAGCGCCTATCAGCATATATTGTGGCTACAATTTCACTGTAAATAATTTTTATTCCAGTTAGTGCTTCCTCTTCCGCCCCCTTCTCATTGACATTTGCATTCTTTTTTGTTTGCTTAAACGAAAATTTTATTTGAAATCCGAAAAAAAAGAAAAAAACAAATTTTTTTTTTATATATCTTCTAGAATAATTTATCGAAAAACATAGTCCATATATAACATCCACTCGCACATTTGCGAAAATTAATGAAACTGGCCTTAATACTTTAATTTTAAACGCTCATATAGCGGAACTTCGCGCCTAGCGGCCGCTTCCTCTTTATCTTTGAAGTGTCCATTTACCACTAGATACTTTGGCTTATGGAGTACAGGAGTCTTTTTATAGAAATCGATAAGAGCCCGAGTGGAGCGCAAGTGCGTGATACCTTTAAAGAGTTTTTCGAAAGTCAACAACTCTTGCGGATAGGCAGTACGAATTAGTGTATCATTTTCAGACGGCAACCAAGGACGATCCTTCATCGGTACAGTTCGACCGAACGCCACCTTAATTATAGTTTTTGGCACCTTCTGCAAACGATCTCTTATATATTTCTCATATTTCAGTTCTAATGCCATCTGAATATGAAGAAAGAAAGACATCAAGTATGTATAAATTAAAAACAAACAAAAAAAGTAATGCTGTTATGGCTGTTAACCTCGGGTAGATTCCATTTATCGGCGACCGTTTTGGCGATAGCTTTCACTTCTTTTGGTTCAGTTATAATCGAAGCTAACAGCTTACGGTCGCCTTCAATTGAAAAGAAAGATTTTAACTTCTCTTTGGTTATATCCGATTGATTGCTGCTGCCAAGGGAATTCAACCATTCGGTAAAACGCTCAGCCGACTATAGAACAGCATAAGATAGACTAATTAGCTACTATTATGGTTATAAATATATATGTGAATATATAACTTACGGCGTCCATCAATTGTTCAGCTTGCTCATCTAAAGTTTTTTCCCAAACAGTGCCTTCGAGTTCATAAATTTTTGAATCCCATCTGACCCGCTCTTTGCGGGGCTTGCAAATGTACATAGAACACCAATTTTTTTTCCTCTTTTGTTTGGCCTTATGCTCTAATGGTTTGTCCATAACCAAATCGAATACAAGAAATTCATGTTCCATGCGTTCAATTTCGGAGCATGTACTTTCATTGAAAAGATCAACCGTCTGTTTAATAATTGAAATCATATTATTTTGAAGATATATTTTATAAATAAGAAGAAATACCTTTTTCTTTTTGATGCCATCGTCTGCTTCCGCTTCATCTTCACCGAATGATATGGGGGTGTCAACCGATGATTCGGCTATGAAAACGTTACGATCAAACTCGTCATATTCGTATTGCAATATATTGGCCACGCGGTTACGTAGCGTTACTGGCAGAGTCAATGAAAAATCATAATTCTTGATACGTTCGGTGAGTGTCCTCTCATAAGCATCACGTTCTATATCCGAGACAACTTTGGTCCAAAACGAATTCTTCTCCGTCAATGACATCGTACATTAGCTAATGAAATTGTGTACGATTGCTTCAGAAATATATATAAAAATTGAATGAAAAAATAGTTGATTTTAATGATAGAAAAATCGGAAAAAAAAAATTATGATAATCAAATTTACGTTACCATAGTAATCTGTCCTAATACATGTAATATACATATAAGTGTACCTGTTTGCATGTGTTTATGGCTGCGTATAAACGTCTAACGTAAAAGTATATAAATCGCCTTTTGTAAGCGAATGTTCAGTAAAACTTTTCCCAAAGCTTTTCGTTTGCGAATAAGTTGTGATGGGCGGAACTTTAAAAGTGAAGTTTATAGAGGGAAGAAAAGCGAGAAAGCTGGCCATAAACAATACCTGCACTTTTGAAAGCTTTCGTTGAAGGTTGTGGGACAAACTAGTCGTTTGATTATGACAATTGTGTTTAACCAACGTGAAGCGAAATAGCACAGGTCCATGCACTTCTTTATGTACGCCTAACCTTTTAAACGATTTCACAAGAATCGTCAATCAGCCTTCGTTTATGTCTTTACTTATTTACAGATATATATATATATGTTATTATTATATGCAAGATGTATGAAAATAATATTTTTCGTTGTTGAAAATAAGTAAAGAAATAAAAAACTTAAATGAAAACAAAAAAGTCTTAAAATATAAGCAAAATTGGATTGATTAAGAAAAAAGAAGCTTTCACGTTTGTCGCGCACTTTAAAGAATTTGGTTTATGCCACAAGAACAAATTAATGCAAATAGTTTGCCTTTGATTGCTGCATTTTACACATGCCGTTAAAAAGTTTAATATGACCGTAAAGCACTTACCTCAAGTATCGTCGCTCTGCAGAGGTCCTCTGTAGTTTTTGTAACCCTGTGTCGCAACCAATATTGCTTCGTTTTAGCAAGGATTCTTCTTCTATTGCAAATCTGCCATTAAACTAATTGCCATCCTTATCCTTATATAAAAAATTTACTTTTGGAAAAGCTATTCTATATATATCTGTCTGCTTAGAACTGAAAATCATTCCGATATAGAATAAGTTTAGTACTTCGAGGAAACTGAGCAGGTCGACACAGGATCGTTTCGGAATCGATTTAAGCATGTCTGTCCGTCTGATATCTGCGCGTGTGTTTTTGTGTGCGATCAATCCACACACAAGTCACAATTACTGAGATATTTTGACGAGGTTTCGTGGTTGGTTAGATCGATTCATTTTTACGATCACATCATTTATAATAACGTATTAAGAAAAGGTTGACCTGGGGCGAAATTGTGAAGTGGTTAAAAAACAAAATTTCGCCTATTACATGAGCATGCAAAAATACAATTGAAAACCTAAGAGATATTAGTAACACGATTCACTATATAAATGCATTTTGATAAC
Organism: Glossina morsitans morsitans; assembly: GCA_001077435.1. Taxonomy (NCBI): domain Eukaryota; kingdom Metazoa; phylum Arthropoda; class Insecta; order Diptera; family Glossinidae; genus Glossina; species Glossina morsitans. Next base: position 41,258 of record CCAG010012240.1, read on the forward strand.
TTCTTTTTACTAAATAGCTACGATCTGTGCTCTTTAGGACGTATAAAGACAATAAAAACAAAAAAAAAAAAAAGTTAAGCGGTTTCGATATTTCTCTGTTACTTTCGTGATTGAACTAAGCACTTAACAATAATAGGAACCAAGTGCATTAAAGGTATTGAAGAATTGTTGATAATTTCATAAAAAGTGTATCGAAAGCAATCTTGAACACTATAATGTAATAGATTGCAGGGCATTGAACCATTCGAATAAAGTCAAATACAATTGAAGAGAGCGGGGAAGAAAGCAATTAGGAAGCGATTGTTCACCCGAGATCTACTAAATCTTTGCATGTTTAGTTAGATTTCAATATACGCAATAAAGAGAGAGAGGTTTTTCGTTGATTTATGTGTATTTGTGTGACTTTGGTGTTCTCTTTGTTAATTTTTCTACTTTTTAGTCTATCTGTCAAGTGTATATGTAACTAAATTATATAGCGATGTGAGGACAAAAATCGTTCTCCATTTTGATCCTATACATAGATTTAAGTTTACTCTCAGCAGTTGTACGTATCTAGAAGTTTGTGTAAGTTTAGCTGCAAGTAAAATGCAATTACCATTCGACCGGCAGTACGATGCGAGCCTGTAACGATGTGATCAAGTATATTTAATTTATCCTGGTTGTGGTTAAGAAGAGATATCGGCAAAATTAGTCTACGATCATTTCCTTCTTCTGCCACTGGCTACTGAAGTGCCAAGCTCGGCTCTGCTATTTTCCGATCCTATTCGTCGAAGTGATGACATCGTGAGATGTTAGCCTTTTCTAGCACTTTAGCTTTGATCTGTTTTATTTTATTTTACTTATTGGTATTTAATTTAATTTATGCAAGCTTTGCATATTACAAAACTCTACCTCAACTATAATAACCTAGTTTAGCACAACTGTAACTGTAAGCAATAACCTACATTGTACATTACCCTCGATTTATTAAATAGACTAACATAAGCACAAATAAGCTAAGTTTACCTACCTATAAGCAATAGTCAAAAGATCAGTAGGCAGTAAGAAATCATCAATAAAATGAAACACAACAATTAAATAGACATGTAAGAAGATAATTTATCGTGTATCACTCACTACACTCACTACACTTTATTAAAAGGATCGAAGTATAATTTTCCAAGGTTAAGACCGGAGAAATATGATGTTCGGTTCGAAATAAATCGAATGGTTAAGCAAATCATCTGCTGAATATAACATGACAAAAACGTTAACTAAAATAATGTTGGCTGGCTGGAGATGGCACACATACATGGCACACATGATCATAAGATTCAACACATATAAGTATGCGAATTGTTTGATCATAAGGATAAGGATAAGGATCATCTGAATGAATTCATAATTCTCGTATTTATGCGATATTAACGACAACGAGTTAATGTTACGCTTGGATTGAAATCTTAAACAGATGAAAAATTATAATTAGTTCCTTGAGTAAATTCAAAAAATAGTATCTTCACTACGATCAGATGTATCATACATCAGACCTCTAGATCTAAGAAGTAATACTTTTTTTGTGATCAAATAAATTTTATTAACTAAACAGCTCGTCATTTTACTTGGAATTTATCTTGATCAGTGATTGGCCTATATATTGAAACAGTTGGAGGTGTGAAAATCCATTGTTTAAGGGTCATGTAGCGTACGCAATATGCTTTTATGTATATGTTTGAGCACTAAATCCATTGTTTCATGGATTTTCATGTCTTGTAATGCAATGAGAGAGTGGAGAATATTTATGTTTAAAGTATTGTTCATGACGATGCAGAAATACATCGATCCATTTTTTTAGAAAATTACATTTTTTATGTGATTTTTGTTGTTATATTTTTCCCGTTATCTGCATTCATTGCCCGGTTAATTTCAATTTTTACTGTCTTCTATATATGTATAAAATTTTGTAATTTTTAAATTATATTCAAATTTGAAAAATTTACTATAAATCCACTTTAGTTAAAACTTGCTATTACAGTTTATTAATTCTGCTCTCCACATATGCTAGTAAAAAAAAAAAAAAAAAAAAAAAATTGTATTCGTTTTGTTTTTTAATTTAAATTTAAAAATAATACACAATGTGATTAGGATTTGAGCCTTCGCCTCTAATAATGTTGAAATTATTTTAAGCTTTTAATACCACTCTTGACTTTCTGTTCTATAGAATGATTACATAATTTAGAAATGCAAACGGAATATGAGACAATGAACGTCGTTGTGTACTAATTTTGCAAATTTTTATACTCCTTGTCGATAAGTAACAATGTGATCTTTAATTTTTTTGTGCGTAGAACACGCAAAGAAAATACGATATAGGAGGAGAATGTTTGATGAATTCAACTGAAATGGATTTTTCGCATTTCAATTTCATTTCAACGACTAGTGTTTATCTAAGTTCTCTCCTAACTTAACTGAATCACTGATGCAGAATAACATTAATGCAATACTGTTGAGTAATGTCTTTATGTCTTTATGTGTATATATGTAGCGGTTATGTGCTTAAATGTGTACTCGCAACTTTGCGAAAAGGTTGTTGTTTACGTGCTTTAATAAAATAATTGACCGAAGTATGGCACTTTTATTTTCACCAAATTTAGGCTGTAAGTCTATTCAGATAAGTTCATCCAAACGTTGGCCATCGATCTATATATACTCAATGTCGCAAAAAATTAATGTAGAAAGTTTAGCTTGACCCAGGCACCTATTGACCACTTATTTTTCATTGCAAATAATAGGACAACGGTCTATCTAAATATTATCTCAAATTTCAGTAAGAAATGAAACGGTTTTATAATATGATCTAAAATCTAACCCTAATATCGCTTGAATGGCTCGTATTTATGCATTGTCTTCACATTTATTTATTTCCCAAGTGTCTAATTATATCCTCCCAATTTCATAAAAGAAAAAACATTGGACTGGACGTTACATTTCTTGTTATGTTTAGATGTTTAACCTGATATGTCAATGAGAGGGAGCAGCTTGTTTTGTTTATAAAATGCATTACTTACTCATAGACCAAGAAGTCTGAAAAGTGAACACGATAGGCGATAGTAATAGGGTATTCTAAAGTTCAACACTTTCAAGGAGGCAGTGTTTTAGTTTCAAAATGAAGGGATTTGTGTATAAGTCGCAGTAGGCAAACATATCAAAAGATGAGCATCTTCCAACAATTGTGCATGTGTTCGTCTCAGATTTAAGTTTGAAAAGTTGAATAAAATTTGTACAGGCTTTTAAGTGAACTCATATCTAGCTGCTGCTAAGTGATTTTTCCTAAATTTCTTTGTAAAAGTCTGAACACAATTTCAACCTGACTTATCGTTTGACTCAAGCTTTTTCAAATGTTATAACTATTGCAATGAAACAGGTGAAAAGATAAACATATGGACCCAAAAACGATTCAGATAAGTACGGATAATTACCTATATATATATATATCTTATGTATATGAAAGCGTTTTAACACGGATTTGTGAGCATTATAAACCGGATGAGAGCGGATGAGTAAATCCTGTCTTAACGGTGGATTTAAAAATCAAAACAACATTCGCCACACACACATAAATGAGCAGAATTCTATAAAAGGTGTACAAGTGCATATTGCGAAGCAATTGTTGTGGGAATGAAAGCAAGAAACCAATCAAAACATAAACAACTAATCCTTTATTGTAATTTAACCTCGATGAAATTTTTTCATGTACACTTACAGGTGTAAATAATAGCGAAAGCTGAATAAATAAACAAACAAATAAACACACATATTCCATTCCATTGCATAGTGTATTGTCACGCTGAACGGTTGGTTGTTCAAGGTTTTACGTATAAAACATATTGTCGCAAGGCATGCATGCTTGTCGTACATACGTAAATACTATTGCCAAAGAATGTTAGATATGTGCACGTATGTTATTTGTTTTGCTTTCATTGTGTTGTCTCGATTTAAAGTGCATAGAATTTTCATTGTTAGTCGTGCGTGTGTAAGAATTAAATGTTTACATACTCAACCGATACATCTCCATTTGTAAGGTAAGCCAGGAAAGACGAGTGTCTGGTATTGTGAACGTATTGTTATTGCTTTTGTTCTTGTTGTTAGAGTGTTAGTGTTTAACAAAAAAGTCACAAGTGCTTTACTTTACACTTCACGTGTTGAGATTTGTATTATGTGCGTACTTACAATAGTTTTATTTATATACAAATATTTATTTATTATTTTTTCTCTTCTTTCTCGATTTTTTTTCTTTGTTTTCCTTGTTACTTTGTTTCTTCCTTTTTTTAGTTTTTCTTTAGTTAAGATAATAATAATAACAATACACAGCGCATTGTATAATATTTGTTAACTTGTTGACTTTGGAACATTATTGATTTGATTTTATAAGGACTACTCGTGCTCGTTACTTGTACTCGTACAAGTTGACAAATTCAGTTAGCATGCAAAACGAAATATTCACATTTCGCTTTAATGAGGTTTAACAGTAATTTAAGTTCATAACAATTTGAAATCAAGTGAGAATGGAAGTCTGACGTTATACAAAACTTGTCCTTTCAGTTTTGCAATACACAATACAGAGAAACATACACCAGATATTTCCTAGAGATAATACATTTTCCTAATCAGTTTACGATTCTAATCGACACGTCGGCATATCCGCCCGTCTATTGTAGGAACTCCTACACCCGCCAAAGCTGAAGCGTATCTATATATCATCTACATATATGAGTGAATGTGCCCTGAACGCATATCATTGTAAAAGGATCAAATCATTCATTCGTTTGAAATGAAACTTACACATAATACGTGTTTCGGGTCAAGGAAGCTGTGAAATGTTATAAGGCTTCGCTCGATGATGCGCTAGGCTAATTTCCACATACACAATATAATAATACGAATTCATTATTCGTTAGATGAATGACCGAAACTCACTTCAGATAGATTAACAAAAATAAATAAATAAATTCTCAATGTATGTATGTATGTATGTTTTGAAGAAGTTTAGTTTCACAAAGTGAATGAGTTAGGTTAACAAAGGCTTCGGTCGAGAATTATTTCAATTTTGAATGGAATAGCATTCCAATGCAGTAGTGATACTCACTACAAATCACGTAGTCGTGTTATTATTAGTGAAATCAAGAGTGAACGTGAATAACACTGTGCATTAAAATTCAAATGAGAAGCAAAATAATAAAATAACGTGCAGGTGGCAAAGCGAATTTGCTTTAACTTTGAATGGCGCCCAGGATCATTAGATAGATTACTAGGACGCTTTTTTTTTTTCCAAAATAAACTAGAAAACACATACTTTAGAAAACAGATTTTTAAACTCCAGTTTTAGTTCGTCGGTTACCGAGTTGATTAAGAAAGATAAAATTAATTTCAATTATCCCTATAAAGTATGTTATGTTATATGTGCTAATTGACAAGCCAGACGCATAAAACACTTTAGCTATTTCATTTATGATCTTACTCATCGTCAACTGTAGGCGAATACTTCGTCTGATTTGTACGGTTTTCAATACCAGCTCGCGTACAAGGACTTTAATATCTCTGCGTAATTTAAAGGCAGGCCAGGAGGTTGTTTATCAAACACAATACACCGATGGACACGTAGATAGACGTATAACCAGACAGAGCGACAGACGAACCTGCTTACACCTATTTACAATGTCATGCTCATCAAAACCATCGGAAATTTCTTTTCAGTTGTTGCAAACGTTTCAACGAAACGCACATACACACTCCCATCCTTCGAAGATTGGCAGAACTATGTAAGACGAAAATTTTATACCGGGATATAAGAAAAGATAAACACTATCGGATTTTATGTCGATTGCAGGCGAAAATATTTGATTGAGTTATGAATTCAACCTGATGAAAATAAGAACAGCGAAAGTTTATAATAAAGATGTCCTTGTAAACAAAATTTTAAAGTTTGAATTTTAATTTTCGCGAACAGAAAACTGAATAGAGTTTAGTAAACTGACTACAATATTATCCCTAATTGTTGTTCCGTGTCAGCAACAATATAGCTCCCGCGATCCTAATTTTTCCACTTTTGGTTCGTTTACAAAAATCCAAAAGCGGACAAGATGGTTCCCTTAAATTGATTTGAGAGCCTGTCTAATGTCTAATACAATATTTCCTATGCCTAATAAATATCCATAAAGCAAAATCTTTGCCGATGGCGATTTCACTATGCATAATAAGCTCTGCTTTCGGCGTTCGGTACAAACAACTTCACAGGAGTACAGTGCCGAAATCTGAATCTGTATATTCTAACTGAACTAACACGTATTCCTAGCATTGATGGATTGCACCGAATTTTTTTCTTATTTCGCCATTCGTGTACCTCTCGATAACTCGGGCTATTGTACTAATTTCGAATCCTTTTCGTACAAAAATCTTCGCCACGTTTCTTTCTTAACGCTAAAACGTAAAAATTTTCATATACAATTAGACAAAATGAAGCAGAGCATCGGAAACTGTGTTTCCTAAACAACACATAGTGTAGAAAACAATACAATGCATGGAGTGTTGCCTTTCACAACATTTTGAAAAGAAATTCCGTCAAACTCGAACACAATTCTTGACATAAACAGACTTGCGAAAATGCAGTCAGGTCCAGAGAAGACTCTTTTAAAGTTCGTTGTTTATATCTAAACGACTGAAGCACTTTGCTTTAAAAGCAATCTAAAAATAAATACATTCCTTTGGGAGTGCCCCAACCGGAAAAGTTCTGCACGACCAGCGACTACGAGCCACATTTCTCGCCGCACTGAAAGCCATAAAGAATTCTTGATTGTTCGCGAACGAACCTACCGCACCGACTCCAAGCATCCAAGTACTTCAAATTCCTATTTTTTACATAGCAATCAATTAATTTCTTATAGCAATTAACGAGCATCGTTAAGAAAGTCCTTGCCAAGCTCGATATCTGTATAACTGCGGGCCCAGGTGACATGTCAGCTATAGTTCTAAGCAAGTGTGCGGTCAAGAAGACCACTACGTATCCCCTTCAACAAGTGCTACTAGACCGGAATTTGCCGAACTTGGTGAAAAGTTATCAAATTTGAACCTGTAATCGGGAAGAGCGGATCTACCAATCCTGCAAACTATCGGTAAATGGCAATCTGTTGAGTTAGACCCAAAACCAGCTAAACAGGGGTCGGTGATAATCTAGCGTTCTACTCCATCGAAATACACATGAAGGCGAGTCGCCATATCGGCGAAAGTAAGCTCTTCGATCCGTATATCTCGGCGAAAAGACTTTTTTATGCCCAAGGTGATTTAGCGTAGGTAACAATTGTACCCGATGCGTACGGCGTTTCTTGAATGTCTGACGGTCTTGGAGATACCCGGGTACCGCATGACACACTACTGTAAATTGTCGTCTTTTAGTCGTGCTGCAATTCTTTTTTTTCTTTCCTATCTATATCCCTTCCTTAGCTACATCGTGTCCATCCCAATAAAAAACAGTCAGTAAGTGGACGCCCGATTTACCACGTGACTTTTCCTGTTTAATTCAAACGATAGTGTTGCGCATAGAGACTAGACGAACCATTAACGTCGACGATAAGCTTGAATATTCGTGACGACCATATTTGGAATGTTTAGCTGCGTGTGGTGTATAGAATTTATTACAACCGGTTAAGACCATCGGCAGAGAATAACAAGTGATGCAATTGAAACGAAAAACGAGTGCAATGTGCCAAAAGTCACGAGTGCATGAGTTTGCGTCATGAAAAAGTTCGATCCCTTATAACAAAAGCTTATATAGCCTGGCAGCGCTAAATTAGTACGTGGAAGCCTTCTCGCTTTTGATACCAGACGTTACTTTTTGTGACTATCAATCAATTTTATTCGTGATTTATTTGCTTCTTTAGCAAAGCCTCCAACTTTAAGGCAGGAAATAAAAAATGACTCCATTGGTTAGTCAGTTTCAAGAAAGCACTTGTGTGATATGAAAAATAATGTTTCGCAATAAATATAGTTTCAATAAAATATCTCATGATATTTTTTTTTTAATGTACATGCAATTTTATTAAAAAAAACATGCAGGGACATATTCACGTTGCGAATTGTGCTACGTTTTAATCAAATGCAATAGTTCCAGATATCAATAATTATTATTGCACGCACCTAACGCCCTTTAAGACTCACAAATGCGTCCTTCGGGACACACAAATAAAAATAATTCACTGCCTTATACGTATAGGGTACATATATGAGATTTTGGTGGCGATACACTTCGAGAATAACAAGGAAGTTCGGTTTTTCGGGTTTCTTTAAGCTAAATTGTTTGTAATTAATATAATTTTGTGGGTTTTGGGTAGAAATGCGACTCTTTCGCGATCCATGTAATAATAATACAGTAACAAAGTATGTAAGTTTTTCTGATAAAAAGTCTGAAGTGGTCCTATCTTTTATGTGGCGATTTATACTTTACATTCTTTCAACAACTAAACACACGCTTTATGATTGTTAGAAGCAATAATTTTTATTTTTTTATATCCACCACTGAAGGATGGGGATATTTTGTTTATTTTGTTTCTTTTCATAAAGCATGTAACACCCAAAAGGAAACTTCAAAGATCCTTTAAAATGTACACATATTGAAGATCGACGTGAAATTCTGAATTGATTAAGCCCTGTCTGTTCGTCGGTTAGTCTGTGTGACGTTTGTTGTTGGCACTCCCTGCTCGCATAAATGAAGTTTTCGACTGCAAATTTGGTAGAAATATTGCAAGCTCTTGCACGCAGGTTGGTGTTGAAACTGACCCAAATTGGTCAGACGCTAGAAGCTCTCCTCGCAGTGGAGCGTAAACTGTACGCAACTCTGTTTTTCTTAACAAAAATTGATGGGTTTTTGCTCGCTACTTGGAAATTTTAAAAGTTACAAGGTTGATATTTTCCACATTGGCTCTACTCCTTATATGCAAAAACGGAACAATTGGCCACGCCCACACAACGTTATAAATGATTGAATATTAATTTTTTCACTCTACTGAGGTTGTATGCTTATTTACCATAACGCAAACAACACAGAATGTTTAAAACTATTGTGCACACTCCTCAAATGAAGGTGAAATATCATCTGCCCAAAGATGGGTTAATTCTGAAATGAATATGGTAGACACCACGACCTGGATGGACTAATCTTTTTAAAATAATGTCAGTGATATCGGTATCAAATAAAAGAACTTGGAGAGTAGAAGGCGAAAAGGAAAGTGGTGGGTAAGCGAGATTCGGCAAATACAACTTTCCTACGTTGTTTTTTTTTTTTTTTTGTTTTGTGATGCTAACATTTAGTTACTTTTCTAACGCTATGTTTTTTACAATTTTTAAATTTCTATCGTACCTTAGTAAAAAGGTAAAATTGTGATAGTGATAGCGAAGACATCAACTGTAAAAAAAAGGTGACTTCACTCTTTGTTGGCTCTCTGTACTTCGGTCGAAAAAGACGCAATCAGTTGTGACGAACATTAACATATTGAGCGTAATAATGGAACACAAATTCAACAATTTTATCGTAGTTATGATTTATAAGCTAATTTCTCTAATTTTATGGATAAAAATAGCAAAAAAAAAAAAAAATAAGGTAAAAACAATACGAAAACAAAATCTTTTGAACTTATCTAAGAGTAAAAAAAAAAAATAAAAAATAAAAAAATTGTACAAAATATACTCAAAATAGCAGAAATAAAAGGATTTCCGCAAGGAAAGCAAACGTTCAAAATTCACAGCGGTTGTTAAGACGAACAGACAAACATACCGCATGTACATATATATTGTTTTTAAGCAAGTTAACAAATTTCAAGAAAATTCAAGCTAACAGCCACCCAAACTATACGTTTATGTACAGAGTTATGCAGCAATATAGTGCAGTAAAAAAAAGAAAGCAAAGAACAAAACCGAAAGGAAAATAAAAACACAGAGTAAAGTAGAAGGGTAGGGTAAAACAAAAAAAGGTTTCGGGGCAAACAAGATTTTTGCCACGTTAGCACATTTACTAAACAGCCATCCATCCATGAGCTCGCTTTCTTATTCTTATTGCCTGTCAGTTTATATGTTTTTTGTTGTTGTATCTATTTATATATGTATGCATGTGTGTATGTTATTTTTTGCTTGCACAGGCGGTGTTTTGTTCCTGTGCAAAACAATCTGTTTCCTTAAGAACACTCTAAAGAAACATTTACAATGTGCAACAACGTATACAACAAAACACTATACCTTCATTCAGAGTCTATTGTGTGCAGTCAACTTGAACAGCAGTAACAGCGGCAGCAAAAATATCACAAGTGCAAAGTTTTCTTGGCAGTGAATCTAAGGAAAATGAATAAAAAACAAAAAACAAAATAAATACAAAAAAAAAAAAAAAATGAAAAGGTTCGTATAGCAAAGGATTCACATCATCATCATTATCATCATGATTATGGTTTAAGACTCATCATCTGGTGGCAGTTGTTGTATCATAATATTTTGACACCAACAAAATACGAAAACATTACCAGGAAAAACGAAAGAAAAGAAACGAAACGAAAAGAAAAGAAAAAGAAAAGAAATAATAAAAAAATATATAAAAAGTTCAACTTAATATTAACGAAAAATCGGCAAAAAGCTAAACTGAAAGTTTTACTGTTGTTGTTGTGGTATAGCATTGCAGTTCATTTCCAGTTTATAAACTACGTGCCCACACATCTACTAACAGACGCATATATTTTTACATATAATTCATTGGTTTTGTTTTCTTAACTGATGAATTATGGCTAAAGTTATTGGATCTGCATGAAAGGCCCGTAAATTATCTAATGTAAGCAACCAAGCAAGCAGTCAAGCAGGCAAGCAGGCAAGCAAGCAAACAACATGTTCTTAAACAACAGTTGCACTCCTTAACAGTTATAAGAAAGACAGAGAAGAACAAGTAAAATAATTAAAATAGCTACAGCGTAATAGATATTCTGAGGGCGCTCTCTTACGACGAATCTAAACGACACCCAAGTCCATTAGTTGCAACGACAATCCATCGAATATAAAGCTTAGAGTGCAAACGCAACTGTTTCAAAATTTTCTTTTTCGGTTTTTCGATTTTCGACTTTCGGTCGTTAGCTATTTAGGACAAATAGCGTATACTTTAAAATTTGACAGACAAATTGAGGCATAGATGGAAAACGGATAGAAAAAACGGTAGACTGTCAAGTTCACGAACGAGTCGATAGGCAGTAAAAAAAAGTACTTAGAATGCAAAAGGATGTGAAGGAGTGTACCAAGGATACGCAAAGAGATAAACAAAAAAGCAGATGAATAGGGAGGGTAGCTAGATGCCTTGGAAAACAAATGGACATATAGACGGATCAGCTAACTGATATACAAAATACTAAAAGCAATAATTATAAATGAATAGCCAAAGGTAAGGTATCGAACAAAATCTGTTGAAAATTTCACAATAGTCCGATAAAAATGAGCCGTTGTGTCTTGAAGTGATTTAAGTCTAAGCTAAAGAAGAAAAAGAAAAAGAAAAACCGTCAACCAAGCCATTTAACGCTTATAACGCTTATATGAAAAGATCTGTTTCGTTACGCTTAAGAAGAGGCCATTGTAAGTGCATTTAAGGGATTTTCGAAAAGAAACCTATCCCGCTCACTCTTTATGGTGTGCATGTGTAAAAGCGTGTATCCGAAAAAATGGCTCAACTCGCTCCTATCAAGGACTTACTTGACCGGTAGTTAGTTGCTGTCCTTTCTACTTCAAGCAAACAAAAAAATCAAAAATAAAAAATGAAAAGAACAACAAAACTGCAAAGCAATCTCCGCTAAGTGAAGTTAATTGTGTTTGAAATGTAGTGCTGAGAAAGTTTTCCAACAAATGGAATTAAAATTAGCAATAAAGTTGAACTTAAAACGGATGCATTATTAGGGATCGTGTAGAGCTCTTGTAGCTTGGATAACTAGTGAAATATTTCTTTTAGAAGAGCAGCAAGCAGTATATGCAAAATAAGTAATATCTTTATTCCTAAGACGTTGTGTCCAACCTTCTGGTATAAAGTTAAATTGACATCAAATTTCTATAATCTTTTGTTTGCTGTGATTTCTGTTGCGGTTACAAGTAAATTACATAAGCCAAAAAGATTTAAATGAACAACGAGATATGAACGTGACATCCCTGTCCACTAAAATAGTTCATCATTTAATTCATAACCATAAAATTTACAAACAATTCAGGCAATACAATTTGCTGGGGAATTGCATTTAACAAATGTTGTTGAAAAAAAAAAAGCGAAAAAGAAAGAGAAAGAGGAAAATGTAAATAAAATTTCATTCATTCGTTTTATTTTTGTTTATTTTTTTTTTTACTTTCTCTAAATGTTTGGTTAATCCTTTTATTTATATACACATTCATAAATATATGTATGTATGTATGTATTCCACTATATGTAGCATGTTATCTTTCATTCTTTGCATTTGAACTCTTGGCTGATGGCAATTTACAAAGCCCTGGTGACAATTGTGTGGCAAATGAAGCATAAGAGCAAACTAAAAACATACAACGTTTTTATTCTCCTGTTTGTTATAGTTATACTTATTTCATCCTCGCATTTGCAATACGCCGCAATCTGCATAAAAAATTCGATATTAATTTAATCATCATTCTCTATTCATTCTGTTGCTTACTAATAAAACTGTAAAGCTCTCGACTCTTGATTTACGTCTACAGGTCTAAATTGAGAGACAGCCATAGTTCGGCAAAATGATCTGAGAAACAAAAATTGCAAATTAGTTTCATTAAAACTTTTCAAAGTATACTGGAAGGCAATAACGAACAAGTGAATCATGAGAAGCTGTTTGGTCAGTCTGCAAAGTCGCGCAAAGTCAGGCCTATTTATCCAACAAGAGTAACTTGAATAAATTAATGTGGGGTTGTATCAAGAGTTTGATTGACTCATAATTGTTTTTTTTTTTTTTTCGTTACAGCTTTTGTTCTTTTACAGCATTTTGATAGTGGCCACGGTCTTCATGTGTTCCTTGTTGAAGATGTCACGTAACGCAAGTCATACTTTATTTCTACAGCGGGACCTTTTCAAGTCAAATTTTTAATGAGGATATTGAAGAAGTTTCCTTACGTTTTCCAAGAGAGGGCGCAACTATTTCTAAAAATTGCCGACAAATCGCCTTTTCCTCTGAAAGGATTATTTACAAATTTTACGCAACAGTTTAGGTCATCGCATTTCAGCGTAGACAATACTGCTTTTGCAGTTTTGAATAAATTTACCTCTCTGCTTAAAAGTACGAGCCACACAATGCTAACGAGTGCTAATTACGACGCGGCGACTAGACGAACCATTAACACTGACAATAAAACTGAATATCTATCTTAATGCGACGGAGGAGGGCGAGAGGCAGGAAGGTGCAGTGTATTACGGGTTACTCCAACTAAAGAACGCTGCCAACCACACCTGATGCAAGTGAGCCCAAACCGGATGCCATATGGCCAAGGGGTCATGATATTGTGGCTTTCCACGATGATAACGTTCGGCCCCAGATGACAAAAGTGGCCCAAGAAAGGCGCTTAGCAGTGGACTGGGGAGGGCTACATACAGCTCTTTGCTGTATTTGCCGGACATGAACCCTTGTGATTACCACATGCACTACACCCTTCTGTTCAAGAAATCGCTCGTTGTCTGTTCAGCCTCAAATATCATTTGTCTTTTGTACACGGAATTCATATTTTATCTATGAGCTGAGACAATTAGTGTCGAGAATGTTTGATAATAATTTTTGAATAAAATAATTTTGCGAAAAAAAAAAAATCCGCAAATATTTACTCATAGAAGCAATATATTAAAACTTAAACGATTGTTTCGTTGCAATTCGTTGTATGCATTAGTTGCACACGATTAGCTTAATTGATTGAACAATTAGGGGGAACGTGTTGGAGCAAAACTAAATTGAAGCAAACACTTCTCACTCCATTCATATTCGTAGGAGGGAGAACTCTAGTATAATGATGAGTTAAACGAATATTGATTTTACACCTGAATGGAACTAACAGTGCTCGGAATTTTTGGACTATGCGATCGTATTTTTGCGACCATTTTTTCGTATAGCTTTTCAAAAAGTTATAAGAATGAAATGTCTTTAATACGTAGTTTACCTGAAATAGCACGATGTGTTTTACATCGAAGTTCAGTGAGTGAGAGCAGTTCTTAATGGAAAATTTAACAAACTTATGGTTTGGCTGCTTTTGTTTTTCAGTAGATGCATCTTAGTGAGAAGTGCTGAGTATTCTCTGCGATTAGGTCGCGAGAAAATTTATTATTACTAAAGAGAGAAAATAGATTTTTCTGAAAGTAATGCGATTCAAAGAATCGTTTGCTCGTTTCGTGTCGGACGTGGCTTTCTTATTTATTATGTTATCAAAGAAGGAACTCTTATATAAGCCAAACATATGTCTGAAGTATTCTCATGCTCTCTCTTTCTCTCTTTCTCTCTTTCTCTTTCTCTCTCTTGTCTTGATGCGAGTAAAGTTCTATGCTTATCTTTTTAACTAAGGTATTCTCTCATACTCTCGTTTTCATAACAATGAGCGAAGAACACTGCATCTCCTCTCGCACATTCTCAGTTTAAACCACGAGAAGAGCTCAAACTTTCGCGTGGCTCACTTGCAAGCACGTTGAAGTGTAGTTGCTTCGAGTTAAGATGGTGTAATATATGTCGCTCTAAAATTCAATCGAAGCAGAACTATCCAATAATTAGTGGACACGTTAGTATATATGTAGATAAATATTGAATGAATTGTAGTGGGTGTTAAAAGTTCGCCTTGAAAGTTATATGAATATCTTATTTGTTGTTGTGATTTTCTATATTCAATTTTTTTTTTTTTTTGTTTTTCTTTATATTTATTAACATATCTATGAATGTTGGCTTTATATGTATGTATTCATAAGTCTAACAAACTTTTACAGGAATTGACTTCATTCATTTGTTTATTTATTCCTTTTTGGAATTTGTATTTAATTTTTTCCTACTTTGCTTTCTTCTCCTGCTATAGTATTCATTGTGATGATGGTGATGATGATGATGATGATGATGATGATGATGATGACGACGGTGATGGTATTTATGTGTCATCATAAAAAGTTCATTGGTTTTGTGGTTGAAAAATGAAAAGGAACATAAAAGAGTGATGACTTACTCGTTGTTTCTATTTTTTTTTTT